>CM035415.1:71621967-71679467 GCA_020310875.1 Ceratopteris richardii
TCCGTAAGTGATAGAAACTCAGTTCGCAGAGTTCATGCTCGTGGTGTGTGTGCATTGTGGGATGTGTGTGTGAGCATGTATTCACTCTAAATTCTATACCCACTATTGGGCAGTGGGCACCGATGACTTAGTGGGGATGTCATAGTATTGAGTCGATACTGTGCATGATGGAGCTTTGATATGCTATATAGTCTTGGTTGACTACCATGAGCTTATCACACACACACACACACACACACACACACACACATATATATATATATATATGTATATATATATATATATATATATATATACATATATATATATATGTATATATATATATATATATATATATATATATATATATATGTATATATATATATATATATATATATATATATATATACATATATATATATATGTGTGTGTGTGTGTATATATATATATATATATATATATATATATATATATATATATATATATATATATATATATATATATATATATATATATATGTGTGTGTGTGTGTGTGTGTATGTATGTATATATATGTGTGTGTGCATGTTTGTATGTATATACATGTATACATATGTATATGTATGTATGCATGTATGTACTATGTATGTATGAATGTATATATGATTTTAAGAGTTGCAATTCCTCTTCCTTCAAGATGAAGGTTAGCTAAAGAGCATGGAAGAGAATGATGAAGTTATGATGTCATCATCTAAAGGCGATAAGAAGGAGATCAAATAGGAAGGGAAGTAAGTCATTTATTGCTAAGTCCTCTACTACATCTTTTTCAACTAATACTTCAACTACTTCATCTACACCTAATGAGAAATCTACTTCATCCACATTTACACCTAAGAAGGGAATATGCCGTTATTGCAAGATGCAATGTATGCTCAAGAAGTATCAAAAGGGAAATCTTCTTCTTATGAAGAATCTTTTGCATGTGTTAGCATAGAAGTGTCTTTTGATAAAGCGCGGTATTGAATGCAATATCAAAAAATCCTTGGATTTTTGATTTTGGAGCTATTAAACATGACATGTTGCAAAAAGATATTTTCATCTCTTTTTAACTCTATTGGTAGAAGAGTGACCATACCATTTGGTCATGATTTGGATCATACAAAATTTTCAAAACATAGAACAACTCCTAAAGCCTTCATAGCCGAATTTACTAAGACAAGAGTAAGGATTTACACCTATAAAAGCAAATAATTATGTTTGGTAACAACATTCTGAAAACCCTACACGAGTATATAAAGACAAAGGAAAGGAGAAAGTAATATGTCCTACACAAGTTGAGTTTTACATGCTATTTGTTGCAAGTGTAGTAGGCCCAAATAATAATCACAAGTATTGGAGGATCTTTCCGATGCTTAGAACTTTAGCACACAACACACCTTGACTAAATCAAATAAGATGAATGACAATAGAATAGAGAGAAGGCACTCATAAAAGTGTAAAAGTTGAATGCTAACTACACACTAATTAAAATGCTAAATGTCAATATACAATGTGTGTAGTGATGCAAAGCTGAATATAGGCTGAATGAAAAGGGTTCTAGGTACAAAATGTAGAGAGAGTGCCCAAGAGGTATTGTGTGTGAGAATATGTGCTATATGAAGTCTGTAAGCTTTCATAAACAATTTATACAGCAAACCATGAAATTAAGTCTTCTCTAACGTTGTGCAGCAATGATGGAACCTTCATGTGTTGAAGAGATAGGTAGAAACTTGGTAGAGAAGCAACATATGAAGAAACCCTAACTTAAGAAGCTTGTACTCACAAAATCAGCAAACACACTTGAAAGTGTGAAGAAGATGGAACGTATGCTGCCAGAAACTCCTCCAAATCTGCACTATCTCCATCAAGATAAAAGTGTGCCATAAGCTTGTATTTATATAGGTGAATCTGCCCATGTGAAAAATTACCACGGAAAAGCATAAAAAGCCTCAAATGAAAGGTTGCAAGAAGATATTTTTGTTCTTTACTAACTCTTGAAGTAGAAGGGTATCCATAGAAGATGGTCATGATTGGGATGTAGGTGTTGGAGAAGTTACTTTAAAGTCAAAAGCATGTGGAAATTTCACAATTTCTAATGTTCTTTATGTCCTTGAAATGAGATTTCTACTTTCTCATCAGATGCTTATTAAGTTGTTTTGAACAAAGATTCATGCGAGATACTCAGACCTAATGAGAAGCATTATCTATTATGAGGTCAAAAAGCAATTGGTATGTTCTTGTTGTTCAAATTTAGTCTAGCTAATGTTGCCAATGAAAGACGCCGTGGAGAGCTATGTGGTTGTGTGCTCGGTTGCTCCAAACACCAAGGAAGTGGGCTCCTTCGTGAGGAGAGAGAAAGTAGAGAGAGAAACTTGCACAAAAATTCGGAGAAGATGGAGAAGCTGAAGTTGAAGAAGTCCCAATCAAGTTATGAGAGATTTGGAATCAAGTCTTATTGATAAGTGACTTTTAGGTCATTTGCGCATGTTCACACATGACCAATGACCAAAAGTCATAAAAATAATGTAAATGCCTATAACTCTCCAATTTGGGGTCCAAAAAATATAACAAAAATATGCATGGTAAGCTCTCGGAGAGCTTTCACATGGAGGGATCCAAATATAAAAAAGAAGAGTCCTTGGGGGCCTTTATCCCCAACAACCTCCCACATAGAGGACCAAGGAGGCTCTTGTAAGCTAAGTAACTCCCATCATCTGTATACATAGCTGATGTTGTGCCTTGGGTAGACACTTCGTGAGAGCATCTGCAAGATTCTATGAAGTATTGGCCTTGGTCAAAGTGATCAGGTCATCCTCTAACACCTCTATGATGAAGTGGTATCTCACATCAATATGCTTTCTGCGTGCATGCAACATGGCATTTTGGCTATCGCATCCAAGAATAGGTGCCTTTTCAGGCATCCCAAACTCACTACACAATGGCTTCTTTGGAAGGCTCTATGGCTGAAATATATTCAACCTTTGCAGTAGATAGTGCAACTATTTTCTAAAGTCTAGAGCCCATGAAATAGCTCCACTTGCAAGGGTTTATACATAGCCGCTTGTGGACTTGCATGTGTCCACATCACCTTCTATGTCTAAATCACAGAATCCTTTTAACTCCAATGGACCCTTTCCATAACATAGGCATTTACCTTTGGTCCCTTTCAAATAGCTCAAGATGGATTTGACTGCCTCCCAAAAAGCTTTGTCAGGATTAGCCATGAACTTGCTAACTCCTCCCACTACACAAGCAATGTTTGGCTGAGTGGCAACCATAGCATACATAAGTGAACCACAAGCTGATGTTATGGAACACGCTTCATGTAGTTGGCGACACCAGAGCAGTAGGAATTCTTTAATTGCTTACCATATTGGCATTCATTACAAAAATCAAGTTTTGAGTCTTTAGCATCAAACTTGTCTAAATTACATAATTTATCAAGGCCTTTTTGGCTCATGGGGCCAATCCTTTTATGCCATAATATGAATGGATTTCAGCCAAAGCAATAAACTTGGCCAACAAGGCTTTACCATGCAAGCAATAAAGAGTTCCTTTTTTTATTCCTTTAACAATCAGCCTAGCACCTTTGATAAGCTTCCATGAACCCTTCTCAAAGAGGGTACTATATCCATGCATATCCAGTTGCCCAAGACAATAGGCTTTTCTTGATGCTTGATATATACCTTGCATCATGCAAAACAAGCTCATTAGTGCCATCTACAATGAGGTGCATTGTGCCAATACCTTCAATAGAACAAGCATGGTTATTTCCAACATATGCATGTCCATGGCTGCTTGCATGAAAGGTAGTAAAACACTCCTTTATAGGATTAACATGGAACAATGCACTTGAATCCACAATCCATGTTTGTGACAAAGCATCATTCACAGTAAGCAAGGCATCAATCAGAACCCTCTTTGTGATCTGCATATCCTGTGCATGAATATTAACAAAAGCATCATTAACTTTGCCATGATCTACTGCCATAGTAGCCCAAAGAATATCTTCTACATTTGGAAGCTCTTCAATGTGGACACTAGCCACATTGGCCTTCTCTTTGTCCTTGTCCTTTGAGTTGTCATGTGCTTCATTCTTGATTGTGACAAAGCATCATTCACAGTAAGCAAGGCATCAATCAGAACCCTCTTTGTGATCTGCATATCCTGTGCATGAATATTAACAAAAGCATCATTAACTTTGCCATGATCTACTTCCATAGTAGCCCAAAGAATATCTTCTACATTTGGCGCTCTTCAATGTGGACACTAGCCACATTGGCCTTCTCTTTGTCCTTGTCCTTTGAGTTCTCATGTGCTTCATTCTTGATGTCCTTTTTCTTCTTGTCACGTATGTTCTTTCTTTCTAGTTCAACTTTGTAGTATCTGCAATCAAGCTTCTTGTGACCTTTCCTACCACATTGGTAACAAGTCACTTCAGTCGTGCCTTTGCTTTTGCCCCTGTTCCTCTGTACATTTCCATTTTTCTTTTTCAGTTCTTCCTCTAGCCACATTGGCTTAACCATTGCCCTCTCCACTAGCTTTCTTGTTGATTTCCTCATTCAAAATAGAACCCCTTACACCATCAAAGGTAAGATTGGGGCTATTCGAAATTGAAAAAACCAATGTTTCCTATGAATCAGGTAAGGTTATCAACAAGAAGATGGCCTTAAGCTTATCATCAAATGTAGGTAATCGAGAGTCTTGCCATTGCGAGAGAGTACCTATAAAAGAAGATAAGTGCTTGGCCTCAAGACTCATAAAGCTGCATATACAGTTGTTTCTTGATGCGTCATCTACATATAACTGACGTCATGAATATCATAGCTGACTTTGAGGTTACTGACTTGTAGCTGACGCGGCCTTTGGAGTTAAAAAAAAGAAAAAAAATTTAAATTTCAGGCATATGTTTCTTGAGGCTCGAAACAAGCTTGAGGCTACTACAAAGTTGAGACTAAGCCACCAAGACATTACATAATCTAATGGATATGTTACAGCCTATAGGTAGAGTCATAGTTGTTTCTGACTGGTTTTTGACTTCTGACTTATGACGTTTATCCGACATCTGACGGATAAGATAAAACGTTTCTGACCTTGTCTGACATTGTCTAAAATTTTACAAAAAAATTTTGGAAAAAAAGAGTATAGACACCATGATAGCAATGGCATTAGATGATTAATGAAAAAACACTAGTTTAATCATTATTCAGGAATCACAATCATACATTGATGCTGTGCGGAGTGACCATAGTTAAAATTGTCCATACACATTACCAATTGCAATCACATACGTAAAGCAACATGATTTATGAATGATAATACTAAAAAAGATGAGGGGTCAAGACTAAAAACTGACTCTTAAGCAAAATAAGGACAAAACTCACGTAACTCAAAATAGACCCGAGTCTGTGGCACATCATACATGTGAATGGCCACATGGATGTATTTGTGGCACATCATACACCTAAATGCAAAATTGCTAGATCAAAAAATTAGATAAGTATTGAAATTCATAGAGCAGCTGTACTTATAGAGATTTTACCGACTGGACTAAGCACAACAAAGTTATGGATTTATGATTATACAAAATGATTACAAAGCAAGGAAGTTGGTAAATTAGGCAAGTAAAGAAATGCATAGAGGAGCTGAGCTCACAGAGATTTTACCTACTAGACTGAGCACAACAAAGTCATGGATTTGATTACACAAAATCTGTACAAAGCAATCTTTGAGACTAGCTGTTGGTCACTGATATATTCTTCCTGGCTATAATAGGCTAGCTGGTACTTTATAAAGTCAAACAAAATGTAAGAATGCAGTTGGATAGATTTAGGCACTCATTGATCTTTAGGCTACCAGGCAGATTGAGGCACGCATTAATCTTGCTGGATTAGTCTTTAGGCCACTGGACAGTGAACAAATCCTACACATAGGGAAGTAGAGTTGACTGCAAATTGCACAAGGAGTTGGACTCACACAGAGAATTGAAGAAAGGCTATTTAGCAACAGAAGAGCAGCTGGTTGATTGGGCATAACATTATTCTTGCTTGACTGTATCTATAGGCTGTAACATAGCCATTAGATTATGTAGTGCCTTGGTGGCTTGATCTCAACTCTGTAGCCTTAGGCCTGTTTAGAGCCTCTAAACCATGTGTCTAAAAAAAAAAATTGCAAAGATGGCATCAGCTACAAGTCAGTAATCTCAAAGTCAACTATAATATTCTGTTGGAATTTGGGGCCCTAAGATCTTCCAATACTAAAAACCGTTGAGCATACACACTAAATTAAACAAGATGATAAGTGAGAGATAGAGAGAAATCTTGAGACAAGAGTAAGTAACGTAAGCAAATTGCTTACTCACTAAATATAGATGGCCGAATTACAACATGGGAGTACTACTCAACCATATGATGGTGCACTCACTAAATGGAAGAATAGACAAGAAGATGATGTACAGAATTCAGATTATGCTGTTATAATCTGAGTGTGTGTGAAGCAAATGAGCAACGAAGTGAACCTAACCTCTCAAGATAGTGCAACAAATATGAAAATCAGCAAACCCTAATTCTGAAATTAGGGTTCAGAAACCCTAAAAACAGAAAATAGGATTAACTTACAAAGTTAGCTGCCACCAACTTGTAGAAGACTGCTTGCTTCAAGAAAGTAGCCTCTCCTTTACCTCTCCTTAGCCTCCAAAGCTTCAGAACTCCAAAATTGACACAAGGCGTGTATCAACTCTAGCTTGAATTGTCCCAAAGTGTGCCCAAGGTGCTTCTTATATAGTGTTGAACCTCCAAAATAAAGCTCTCGTCAAATTTTGCAAAAAAATCAAATCATGAGCCGAAAAAGCTGCCTTCGCTGTTTTTAAATAATTGGATCGCTAAATTCTGCTTTTCATGGCTTAAAATAATCCAATCGCTAATTTTGAGTTTGCTTTATTTTGGATCGCTTATTTTGAGTGCTTTTTGCCATCCTTGACTAATTGACCTAGCTTTTCAAGAGTTAGAACCCCAAAAATGTTCATCCACCATTTTAGGGCAGAATTGGGGTTTGACTTTTCTCCCAAGTTTGACCTCTGATGAAGGAATGAAGCATATCACTAGATAGCTCTCGCCAAGCTCTATCTGTTTAGTCTAAAAAAGTTTTACCCAAACTGCACAAAAATTGCTAAGTCCCATAGTACAAAAAAATCGACGATTTTTAAATAAAAATCGTTTTTTAAATCGTTGGAACGATTTAAACGATCTTTTACGATTTTTATGAAGGTTTCTTTCCAAAAAAATCATTTTCAGCCAAACACCTAGGGTCATCTATTTTAAAATTCCCTTCCAGTTTCACTAATAGTTTTTGTCTTCTCTTACACACTCATCTTGAGAGCTTGCATTAGGAAGAAGTTAGAACATAAGGTGAGCATTAGAGCATTCAGTAATAGAGAAGGATCAGCCCCTTGCAAGTTGCTTTGGAATTCAGCCTTCTCTATTTTCCATTTGCTTCAACCTTCCCTATTTGCCCCTTTTTTCAAGCTTCACTTTGACACTATTTGCCCCTTGCCACTTACCTTAAGAGTCTAGATGGGTAGAAATTAGTGTGGTCAGTAGGGATTATAGACTATTAAGTGATTTTATATGTTATTCATGTCAGGTATATCAAAATGGTGTTAAACATGCATTGGTACATAGCTTTATGTTTCAAAAAATGAAAATCTCTCACAGTGAATTGAAAACTCCGATTTTTATTTTGGATTTTATAAACCTCTACGATTTAAACGATTTAAACCTCGTTTTTAAACCTCTTCTTGTACTATGCTAAGTCCTAACTAGGATTGCTGGAGATGGAATAGATGTACATTGATTTCCAACAATCCCTCCTTCAATGTCATATTGGTACAAGCTTCAGTAATCCGCACAATCTTCTCATGACTATCTCTAGTCAATGCTTTGGTAAATATATATGCAACATTCTCACTAGAAGGACATAAACCAGCTCAATGTGCTTCTTTGCTACCTGCCCTCGAATATAGTGGTAGTGAACCTCTATATGTTTCATCCTTGCATGATGCACTGGATTCTTTGCTATAGCTATTGCACTCTAGCTTTCTGAAAATATGTGAATGGGTTCATGTACTCTTACATCTAGATAACTGAAAATGTTCTGTAACCAAACTGACTCCAAAGTAGCTGTAAATGCTTCACGATATTCAGCTTCACATGATGAAGTTGCAATAGTGGGCTGTCTCTTCGAAAGCCATGAGATAAGACAATCTCCAAGAAAAAAACAAATACTAGTTGTACTTCTTCTTGTGTCTCTATCACCTGCGGCCTTCTCAATCAGAATCTGAAAATCCATTTAGTAACAAATGTGTAGATTTCAAAAATACCATAGCATAATTTGAAGTTCCCTTCAAATATCTGAAGATCCGCTTTACTGTTTTCCAATGTAACGTTGACGGATTCTGCATGAACCTTGATACTTGAGAAACTGCAAACTATATATCTGGACGTGTATTACAAGGATATATCAAGCACCCAACTGCATGACAATATAAAGTAGCATCAAATGGCTCTTCATCTGCTACTATTTGTAAAGACGCATTCTGATCTATAGGTGTTTGCATAGGTTTAGCTTCAGTCATCTAAAACATTTCTAATAGCTTCTCAATATACTTCTGCAATGTCATATAGATACACTCATCCTTAAACAGAAACTGAATCCCAAGATAATAATGCAAGATTCCTAAATCATTCACATGAAATGTTTTTTCAATTGTTATTTGAACATTTTCAAATCTTCATCTCTTGGACATATGATTATAATATCATCCACATAAATGATTGCTATAATCATCATACCTGTTTCAGCTTTGACATAAAGAGTTGGAGTTGCATCCGAGTTATGGAAACCAATGGATAAAAGATATGTGTGTATCTTTTCATACCATGCTGTAGGTGCCTGTTTTAATCCATACAAAGCTTTTATAAGCTTACATACCAAATGTTCTTTACCCGTTTCTGCAAAACCTTCTGGTTGCTGAATATATACATCTTCATGTAAATCACCATTTAGAAAAGTAGTCTTTGTTTCAAGTTGATATACATTCCAACCAAAATGTGTTGTCAAAGTAAGTATTGACCTAATATTTGTCATCCTAAACGTAAAAGCAAATGTCTCATCATAATCAATACCTTTTTGTTGTGCATATCCTTTGACAACTAATCTTGCTTTGTACCTGTCAATAGTACCATCTGCATTCCATTTGATTTTGAAGATCCATTTTACACCTATAGCTTTCTTTCCCTATGGTAACTCATATAGCTGCCAAGTTTGATTCTTATGAATAAAATCAATCTCTTCTTGTATAGCTTTTCTCCAAATAGGAATGTTAAGTGCATCTTTAACACATGCAGGTTCATCTTCAATTGTCGTGAGTGCTAAAATATCATGAATCTCAAAGTTTTCAGCAAAACTTACATGATCTTTTTGTTGTTGTTGTCTAGTCTGACTCCTTGTTCTTCTTGTAAAAGTCTTTATACCACTATCTTTCCATGTCTGGTATAACCAAGTAGGTGTATCCTTAAATAGTGGTGATACTCTTTTTGACCCTTCAACTTCCACTGGTTCTGGAACATGTCCTTCTGAGGTACTAGGACTTTCTGGAACTCTTGTACTTTCTTCCATTTCTGGAACTAAAGCCTCATGTGGAACTGATTCTGTAGAAGGTTGTGAAATTCCTCTTTCCCTAGGAATTTTAACTCCCTCTTGATATGGCGGAACATGCATATCCAAATTCCTATCAAATTCCTTCTAAAAAATCCATAGTCATTTTCATTAATGAACTCTGAAATTTTTGCTTCTTCATCATATATTTTATTTTCAGCAATATATGCATTGCGTGAAAGAATAACTTCACTTGTCTTTGGAACATAAAACCTTTATCCTTTGCTCTCAACAGGATATCCAATGAAAACAGCTTTCCTTGCCTTTACGTCTAGTTTGCATAGATCCTTTTCTCAACATGTACATAAGAAAGTGATCCAAACACTCTGAAATAACTCACATTAGGTTTTCTACCATAATATGCTTCATAAGGTGATTATCTTTAAGGTTTTTGTAGAAGATCTGTTCAAAATGTGATTAGCTATATGTACTGCATCAAACCAGATTTTTGGTGAAAGCTTCTTGGATGCCATCATGCTCCGCATCATCTCAACAAGTACTCTTTTCTTTCTTTTTGCAATACCATTCTGCTGAGGAGTATAAGCGATAGTAAGGTGTCGAGTAATACCTTTTTCCTCAAGAAATGTTTGGAACTCATTTGACAAGTATTCTCCACCTCTATCAGTTCTGAGAATCTGGATAGTTGTCCGACTTTCATTTTCAACCATAGCTACAAATTTCTTGAACATAGGAAAGACTTCTAACTTCAACTTAAGACCATAGATCCATGAATATCTCGTAAAATCATCAACAAACAAAGCAAAATACCTAAAACCGTGAATAGAGTTTGCTCTCATAGTTGCATTCACATCTGAATGAATAATCTGCAATTTCCTGGTAGCTGTAATTGACCATGTTTCTTGAAAGGTAGTTTATGCATCTTACCTTCAAGACAACCTTCACATATATCTGAATCATTTGGTAGCTCGAATGAGGGTAAACTCTCAACCATACTTATGTCTTTGATACTCTTGAGAGCTCCAAAACTAATATGTTCAAATCTTGCATGCCATAACTTCATATCTTCCATCGGTGACGAAGATTTGACAGCATATGCTTGACTGATTTTTGACAAAATAAAAATCCCTCCTTTATGCGCACCTTGCAAAATACACTTCTCTTCTTTGTGTGACAAGATCTTACAAAGATCTCTCTCAAATACAACTTTGTAACCATCACCTAAAAATGCTGATATAGATAGCAGATTCTTCTTGATATTAGGTACATATAGAACATTTGAAATCTGAAAATTGCCACCTTCTCTTGACTTTAGGGTTACTGTACCTATTCCTACAACATCCAAATCATTGCCGTTTGCAATAGTAACTCTTCTACCTGAAGAATATGAAAGAGAAGAAAATACTTCTTTGCATCCTGTCATATGCTTAGTAGCACCTGAATCAAATATCCAACTATCAAAAGTTGCTTGATCAAAAGCTACTTCCTCAATGATGATATAGGCATAAGAATCACCTTGAGATTTTTCTTTTTTATCATCTTTTGCAACATTACCTTATGCCTTTTTCTTTTCTGTTGCAATCCTTTTCTGACAAACTTCTATGAAATATCAAGGTTTCTTGCAATAGTGACATAATGCTTCCTTCTTCTTAGAAGACTTCTCTTTAGATGTAGTAGAAACAGAATCTGAAGTAGAAGGTGAAAGGAACTTACTTTCCCTCTTGGATTGTTTTTCCTTCTTATCCTTCTTCTTTTTACCCTTTGATGAAGATAAAAGTGCTTCTTCATTCTCTTCCATTCCCTTCAGTTCATCTTCATTTTGAAGTAACAAGAACTCTGATTCTTGAAATGTAACCTCTCTATCTCTTGTTGTAAGAGTAAGAGTGGTTATAAAAGACCGATATGAAATAGGAAGTGAATTCATGAGCGTATTTACCATTTCTTCATCTGATATCTCAACTCCTACATTTAGAAGTTGATCTCTCAAGTCAACGAGCTTTGTAATGTGGGTTTGAATTGACTCACCAGCCTTCATCTTTGAATTTGTTAGTTGTCTCCTCAAGTGAGCTTTCCTAGCACGATTTCTGCTTTGAAAAAGATTCTCAAGCTTCTACCAAGCTTTTCTAGAACTTCTGCAAGATCTGATCCGTGGTAGAATATGCTTTTAACACTCGTTGCTATGAATGAGAGAGCTAAAGCATCTCTAGAATCCCATCTTGCTTGTTCTTTAGTAGGAGGAACTCTGGGTAAGGATCTACCTGTGACTCTGGATGTAGAAGTGGTTACCTCTTCTTCAGTTGGTTGTGTGATTGCAATACGAGTACCTCTTGAAGTTGTTGTATCCTCTTCTTCGCCTTTTCGTCTTGGTCTTGTTAAGGATCCATTGACGATACTCCATAAATCCTTTGTCACTAACAAATTCATCATCATGAAACTCCACACAGGATAATTAGACGATCCATCCAACTTGTCCTCAATCTCAATTCTATACTCACTCATCTTAACTAAGTGTGTATGTCAATTATGCTTTGACACCAAGCGTTGGAATTTGGGGCCCCAGGATCTTCCAATACTAAAAACCTTTGAGCATTACACACTTAATTAAACAAGATGATAAGTGAGAGATAGAGAGAAATCTTGAGACAAGAGTAAGTAACGTAATCAAATTGCTTACTCACTAAATATAGATGGCTGAATTACAACATGGGAGTACTACTCAACCATATGATGGTGCACTTACTAAATGAAAGAATAGACAAGAAGATGATGATGTACAGAATTCAGATTATGCTGTTATAATCTGAGTGTGTGTGAAGCAAATGAGCAACGAAGTGAACCTTACCTCTCAAGATAGTGCAACAAATATGAAAATCAGCAAACCCTAATTCTAAAATTAGGGTTCAGAAATCCTAAAAACAGAAAATAGGATTAACTTACAAAGTTAGCTGCCACCAACTTGTAGAAGACTCCTTGCTCCAAGAGAGTAACCTCTCCTTCACCTCTCCTTAGCCTCCAAAGCTTCAGAACTCCAAAATTGATACAAGGTGTGTATCAACTCTAGCTTGAATTGTCCAAAAGTATGTCCAAGGTGCTTCTTATATAGTCTTCCAAAATAAAGCTCTCGTCAAATTTTGTGAAAAAATCAAATCGTGAGCAGAAAAAGCTGCCTTCGTTGTTTTTAAATAATTGGATCGTTAAATTCTGCTTTTCATGGTTTTGCAGATTTTGATTGGGAAGATGATAAAGACCAAGTTCGGTTCGGTGCGTTCGGTTCGGTGCGTTTAAGGTACGAGGATCGAACCTTACGGCCAAGGTAAGGTGCGTAAGGTTCGTTTTGGGTTCATTAGGTGCGTTTAAGGTGCGAGAACCTTACTTTTGCTTCAAGGTAAGGTGCGTAAGGTTCTCTCTAGCATCTTATACAAGTAACAAACATAATATATGCCATATGGTATATACTAGACTAAGGACTCTAGTATATAGTATATGTCTAGACTCTAGACTCTACACTCTAGAGTCTAGAGTCTAGACTCTACTATTTAGACTCTATACTCTCCTCTAGACTCGTCACTCTCAGTATTCATAATCTAATACTCTATTACTCAATGCTCACAAATTATAATGTACAAGTCTGAAATATCACGATTCACAACATTGACATTTTAATACATTAAACATTAGCTATCGTTTGCATTACAAAAATCAACATCAATGAACGACGAACGTCGAACGACGAACGTCGAACTATAGTCAAAGCATCATAATATATATGAATGACCACTGACAACCACGAATCATGAAACAAGAAATACACAAGAATACATATTCGACAATGGAGAGAAGGTCGAACCAGTTACCACTAGATAGATTATATACAAAATGCATGATGAAAAATACAACCGTGATCTTTCGAATGTCCATCATAGTCTATGAATGAGCAAGTCGCAAGTACATAGATGAATTATGAATCATGACCACTCTGAAGTAATCGTAAATTGGCCTTACAAAAGACCACGTGCTCTAATTGTGCAACACTAGAGCGATTCCGAAGCTTGGTGTGCACAAGTGAAAAACTGCTCCAATTTTGTTCACATGGACTGGAGGACGAATCCTAAATAATGAATAGTATAAAGCTCAGTGATCACTTAGAAATTAGAATTTAGAAATCATTGAATAATGATCATAAAAAAAAGAAATCACCTGTGATAATACTCGAAGCGCATGACGTGTCATGGCTTGATGCCCATAACCGTAATGGTTCCACCACTCTAGTGCCTTTGATGTCACGTCGGCACGTAACGAAGTGGTCCTCGCGTATGCGATGCCAATATTTCCCATATAAGCAGAGAAATCGGCATCAAATGCTACCTGCTTATCAGGCGTCATAATCCTCTCCATATATAGGTCCTTCATGTGACGAAGTCTAGCTTCTGACCACAATTCAGGACTCTTGAAGTATGGATGCAATAGTGCTGCAAATCCATGGATGGGACGTGATAAAAAATCCCATCGTGAATCCACAGCACGTAGAACATCATTGTTCTTGTTCAATGTTTATATAACAAAAACATGAACAACAGTAAAAAAACATTAATATGAGTAAAGAAATTTAAATTGAAAAAGATCATATCATATATGGCATACTTGGAGCTCGATAGACATGTAACTGAAGCGATAGCTCGTCGCATATGCATATATAAGTGATAAACAAGGCCCATCGTAGATCCCTCCATGTCAACAATGCGTAGCACAATATAAATGGATTTTAAGACGGGGATAAGAGTCTGTACCTCCGACCAAAAGTCCATGTCAAGAATCTTTCGCTGCACATACTTTGAAGCATCTGTCAGGCCCCTTGGCATGCTACTCCATCTCCTATCTATAGCTGTCATGCGCAATGCATCCATGCAATCATAGAGACGAGTCAACACATAAAAGATGTAGCCAAACCGTGTCTCTGATATACGAACCAATTCTTTTTCGCTATAACTACGAAAAAGACTGAGGGCGTGGTGGTTCTTACGTATGAACGAGATAAGACGTTTGGCGTCAGCAAGAATAGGAGCGACCCATGTAAGCTTACCTATATCCTCAAATAAAAGATCTATAGAGTGCGTCGTGCATGGGGTCCATACTATAGAGGGATACTCACTCTCAACTAACTCTCCCATCCTCTTACAATTTGAAGCATTATCTGTGATCACTTGTACAACATTCTCTACCCTAACCTCTTCTATAGCACATTTTATGTGCTCATAGATATACTTCCTAGTGATTCTAGTACCTACTACACTACAATCTATGGCCTTCAAAAAATAGGTACGAATGCAAGATGATATAATATTGATGATATGGCGACGTCTAATGTCGCTCCAACCATCAGATAGTATGGAACATCCGTACATCTTCCACCCTATTCGGATCGGCTCCAAAAGAAACTATTCTTGCTCTCTCCTCCAATAGCATAGATCCATGTAACTTGTGGTACTCCACGCCGTACCAATCGTCACAACTACCTGAGCTATGGATCGCACCATTCTCTTCCAGGCATCAATACGAACTACATTGAAAGAGAGGTTGCATTCTAAAATGCAACGTGAGATCTCTATCTCAGCAGCCTTTTGTCGTTGCCTCTGCAAACCTATGGTAAAAAAAGACGAGTGCAGAGATCCAGACCTAAGCCTTTGGAGTGGAGGTTCGTCTCTAATAGGCTCAGAAGACTCACTCTCAATATCACATTGAGAATAAGTCCTACCCTTTTCCGATGTACCAATGGGCTGAGAGGCACTAGATATACCGAAAGTAGGGTCCGTTTCCTCTAACATGTCTAATGAAGAGGATGCTACCTCACGTCGACGTGCTTCTATTTGTGCCTGTGCAAGGTTATGCTCATTTCTTACCGCTTCTGCAATCTTTGAGGGGACCTGTGTACATGCATTAATTCCCATCCCTCCTAAGCTAGACACATGGCGAATGACACGAGTGGTGGTAGTGCAAAATGTCCTACCACAATATTTGCATACCCATCTCCGTGTGCCTGAACCGGAACCACTAGTGTTGGCCAATTCGTGACTCGAGGTATGGGTATCCCATACGGAAGATCTTCCTCGAGGCATGGTACCTGAAATATGAAACCCACAAAACATTAGTAATCCTCGTAAGTTAACTGTTATACGTTATAACTTAAAACCAACAAAAGAAAAGCAACTGTCACGTGTGTGTGATGTTGTCAGTTGACATGTATGATGTGTCACGTGTGAGTCGTGACAGTGTGTGACATGTATGATCATTGTCAATTGATCATTGCTGTGTGACTGTTGACAATGGACATGTGTTCAATGTTCATGACACGTGTTCACTGTTCCGTCGCCCGTGGGCCGTGGCTGCTATATTGTATGATAATTGATCTATCATATTCTATGATCTTAGATCTATCACCTTAAGGCTTAGACCTATCTGTAGTATGTACACTGTATATGGCTGCTATATTCTAAATTTCTATGATGTTACATGTACTATATTCATCCATCTATCGTCTATGTTCACATGCTGTAACCTGTTTTATCTTTTTCTGAATTCAAACTTCAAAGTGAATCGTGATGATAGTTTAAGTTTTGATACTTAATACTTATTAGTAATTAGTAATTGCTGTCAGCTGACAACTGTAACACTGTTTAAGATGAGGTTACAGCCTTCAGGTCTGGAGTCTCAGAGTCTGGCAGTGGATACATCATACTAGACAGATGACATCAGTCGCATCAGTCTGACTCTAATTTCAGTCGCATGATGCATCACACTTCAAAGAACATATGATCATCATCATGTACATTGTAATTTGTATGTACATTCAACATGTTACATTGTGCAACTGCAACCCGTGTTGCAGAAAGTTCAAAGGACTAATATCTCCTTGATATCTGCAGGCTGCCACATGGAGGCAGGAAATTGGAATGGCTAATATCTCTGTTGTAACTTGTTGCCTGTATTATGAATTATGTATGCATTGTGCAACATTGCAAATTGCAATGTGTGGTCACTGGTGACTCGTGCATTTGTAATTAATTAATGGATGATGGTTAATAAGTTATAACTTAATGCTTAATACTTAATACTTATACATGTAAATTTTAAAATATATCACAATTCACAATTTCACATGTATGATGTCACATTTGAACAGTGACATATATTATTATATAATATGAAATCTGAATCATGTCTGACACTGGACAGTGGACCGTTGATGTGACATGTTAATAGTTATGACTTCAGACTGAGGACTCATGATTGGGAGTGGGGAGTCGGGAGTCCTCAATGACTCATGAGTGACATTATAATACATACATTAATGATCATAGTACTAAGTACATACATAATGTCATCATGCTCATTGCTCAGTGCTGGTCCCTGGACAGTGGAGTCTGGACTCGGAGCCTCAGCCGAGCCTCAGCCGACTGGAGAATGGAGTCGACTGGACAGACTACAGTGCTGAGTGGACTGTGGACAGTGGGACTCGGGAGTGAGACATCACTTGAGTGTGCACTGTGGAGTCGTGGACACATCACACATGCCTGGCAACAGTCAGTCATAGATGATAGTGAGAACTTAGAAGTCTACCTTTCTTTCTCTCTCTCTCTCTCTCTCTCTCTCTCTCTCTCTCTCTCTCTCTCTCCACCCGCGCACGGACAACTTCAGGCTCGCACTTTCACGCAAATGGCAGGAGCTGCAGTCGAGGTTTCTTGACTCGGGGGTCGTGAGTGCTGACCCGTGACCTAGCACTTTAGTTAGGAAAAAACGCACCGAATGGCTGAGACGTACCGAATTGAACCGAACGCGCACCGAATGGAACCGGATTCGGTTCTTCACACGAAAAAAGAAGTGAACGCACTGACTGGATGTGTACGGTTCCATTCGAACCGAACCGAATTGAGCCCTGAAGTGGTTTGGTGCGCGCACCGCGTCAACCATGATAAAGACACAAGAAGTACAAGTGGGTATTGTTTTTAAGTTGGAGAATGCATTGTATCATGTCTTTTTAAGAACAACAAACAAAAGCTACGTCTTGGA
Source organism: Ceratopteris richardii (assembly GCA_020310875.1). Taxonomy (NCBI): domain Eukaryota; kingdom Viridiplantae; phylum Streptophyta; class Polypodiopsida; order Polypodiales; family Pteridaceae; genus Ceratopteris; species Ceratopteris richardii. The sequence continues at coordinate 71,639,701 of CM035415.1, forward strand.
GTGAAGCAGAATATAGGGTTGGCTTTACAACTACACTTGAAGCTATTTGCTTGCAGAAATTTCTAAGTTATCTTGATATTTGGATTCGTCTTCCTATGCATATATTTTCAGATAGTCAAAAGTGTTATTACTATTGCAAAGAATCCTATTCATCGTGCAAGGACAAAACATATTGAAGTACATTATCGTTTCATTCGGGAACAAGTATTTAAAAAGCACATTGAGCTAGTCTATGTACCTACAAATGAGAATGTGGGTATATGTACCAAAGCATTATTCCAAAACAGACATCAAAAGTTATGCAGATTATTGAACCTTATGCCTTTATGACATTGAGGGGCGTTGTTGGAAAACAATGTCAGAATGCACCAGAAATACCAAAATTCCAGCAACGCGAATTTTGGTCAAAGAATTTAAATTTCAAAAAGCAAGAAATCAATTTCTAAGATCTAAAGGCTGAAAAGAAGGTTAATTCGATGTCTAAGATTAGATGACTCCCATTAAAGCACGAAAAGCACGACTCTAAGACACGAAAAGCAAAAATCCAGCCCACGAAAAAGCTAGGAGAAAATTTACGATTTGTTGAAGCTTTTTCTTAGCTTTTCGAGTGTTTTTCACATGGCAGCTTAAGCTTATATAAAGAGGCTTATTGTGCACACATAATACCTGTTAGGGACTCTCTCTCTCTCTCTCTCTCTCTCTCTCTCTATTTTGTACCTGGGTCTTAGAACCCTTTTCATTCAGCTCTATATTCAGGTTTGTATCAGTACATACGTTGTATATTGACATTTAGTATTTTATTTAGTGTGTAGTAGCACTCAGCTGCTGCAGCTCTAAAATTCTCATCTATACTATTGTCATTCATCTCTTTTGAGATGTGTTATGTGCTAAGGTTCTAAGTGTTGGAAAGATCTTGAATACCTGTGATTAGTATTGGGCCTATCACACTTCCAACAAATTCCAGCCCTTATTGGGGTCCTTTGGGTAAATGCATTTCCTTCTAGTGATGTTGTAACCCCCAAAGCTAGAATGACAATGAACACAGGGTTGCAAAGCAGGATTAAGGTGATTAGCTTTCTGGAAATTCCTAGTCAATGCTAAGACCTACCTGTATGAAAGTTACTGGTGGACGCAAAGCATTGTCTTCCTTGTGACCAACAGTGGTGCTTATTGCAGTCAGTCAGCCTCTTCGTCTGTCAGTTACTCTCATACTTTAAGGCTGGTTTTTACAATGTTCTGAATGAGGAAAGTAATTATTAATGGACCAAAAATTAGACATTCCTTCCTGAGCCATATTGAAAGATAATTCTAGTGTTCAGAGGCCCCTTAAGATCAAACATGCAGTACATAAAGTTAAGGACTGCTGTCAGTCACGTTGATGTGATACGTAATACCTTAATTTTTTTCATTTTATAGTTCAATGATTATTACTGCATGAATCCTGTACACTAACCTTCAGATACATTTGAATATTATAGGGTAAATCATCTAAGTGGAGAAGAAAAAGAGAGAGCTCTACAGTTATGGACTTCGAGAGCATTATTTGCTCAGCACATTGTGACATCAGCAATGAATGTTGAGCCTTGATTCGCTAAACTGGAGTCAGCTTCTCAGTTCTCTTTGTTAGTCAGCAAACAATTTGTACGTTATGCATTCTAAGCTAATGTTGTGCTTGTAGTATACTGTACCAAGTCAGCAGACTTGGTACAGTTTTCCTTTGATTTTTGCCTCCCTCTTAACATACTGTGTCATGTTGCAAAGGAAAATCATTGCAACAATTCAGAGTTCAGAAATATGAATCAGGTAAGTGAGAGAGCAACAATGTGGGATATCAAGGACAGGAAATAAAATTTGCGTCTATTCCAAGGTACAGAGCCATGTATGAATAGTCTGAAGAAGTTGAAAGTTCTTATTCCCTGATATGAATTTAATATCAAGAAGCAGCTTCTGCAGGATTCCTCCAAACGATTGACCGAGTACATACTACATAGAGACACAGTCAGGTATATGCTTAAGGTTTTTCTTACCATGAAGACAAAATGCATGTGCCCATGTGCATGTGCGCGTGTGCGCGCGCACACACACACACACACACACACACACACACACACACACACACACGCAGCAGGCATGCCCGTGCCTGTGCACTCATGCACCTGTACGTATGGACATGCATGTCCACTCATGCACATGTATGGCACATGTGCACACACACACACACACACACACACACACACACACACACACACACACACACACACACACACACACACACACACACACACACACACACACACACGCATATGCACAGACACATATGCTTATATACACATGCACATTGACATGTGAGCACACCTTGCATTCACGTGTGGCACTGTGCACACAAACATGCATGCGTTCATGGTGCGCAATAACTTGCATGCATGCAGATGTGGTTGCATTTACATGTGTATGCATGTGTGCTCACACATGGTGAATTTAAGCATAGTGCACGTGTACACATGGTGCACACATGGCCTTACACACTTGCATGCGTGCTTGTGCAGACACATTCACACAGTACACAAACACAGTCGCATCAAATGCATATAGGTATCTTACTAAGCGTAAGGTTGACATAACAGTCCATTGCCTTCTAATTTGCATCTGAAGGCATGACATGGTATATGATGTAAACATCGAGTGCTCATTGACAGTGTAATATATGGAGTCTTTCTGTAAACCTACAATCTGCAGGTCACACTAGAATAAAACTGAACACATTGTAAACAGAGTTTTTCTATATGAACTCATGTACTTTACTCTTAACTGACTGCAATTTTAGGCCTGATTTGTCATCTTCTATGAAACATTACCATTAAGTGAAATTACATTCAGTATGTGCCACCCTAAAATAAAATTGTATATATTTTAAGTGGAAGAATGCTATGAACACGAATGCCACTCACACTCGTAATCGGTCCCCATCCTTGAAACCTCATTACCAAGTAATCACATCACCTTACTTGAAGATTGTATTGCCAAGTAACCTTCACCATATTGATGTACTTCAAAGCATTCTAAGCAAACAAATATATAAATGACAAACCATATCTAGCATTTATCTTGCCTTGTGACAAGAATTTTCATCTTTATTCTGGCCATTTTCATGCTGGCAGTGTATTTTGTGTGTTTCATGTATTGGAGACATCTATAGCGACTTCTATACAAATGCTTGAATGAAGTGTCTATGATTCTCTTATGACACATAGATGCAAGTGTCTGATGATGAGTCAATGCGGTCAACCTAATTCATGTACTCTCTCTCTCTCTCTCTCTCTCTCTCTCTCTCTCTCTCTCTCTCTCTCTCTCTCTCTCTCTCTCTCTCTCTCTCTCCCCCCCCCCCTTCCCCCCCCTCCCCCCCCCCCCCCCCCCCCCCTTCCCCCCCTCCCCCCCCCCCCCCCCCCCCCCCCCACACACACACACACACACAAAAAAAAAACCTCCAAAACAAAAACCCCCCAAAAAAACCACTCAGCCATTAATATACCCCTGCCCAGCACTATGCACAAACACACCTCACCCCCTCCACCCTTGAAAAGAAAAAGAAAAGCGTGCAAATATAAATAGTGTATCAATAAAGGGAATGCTATGCTCTAAAACCTCTGTTAAATTTTGTGTAGTAGGTTATGCATCCCCTGCTTGTGGAAGAATGCCCTTGGAACTTAGGTGTTAGCAATGAGTTTGAAAGAAATCTAAAAGTCAAATGCATACATACATTGCCTCAAGAAAACTTGAGCTATTATGTTTGAGGACCAGGAGTATGAGAACACGTTTGATGATAAAATTTGAATTGATTGTTTATATTCTTGAGTGAAAATGTTAGGGTTAAATTTGGAACATGTAGATATCTTTGGGGACCAAACACAAGGATCATTTTGTAATAATTGTGAGTGATTATACAACTTGAGGATATGTTATGTTTTTAGATGAGGAAGGGACTTCCAAAAGCTCAATAAAGTTCTCATTGTGATATATGAGATGCGGACTGTGACATTATCTACATTTTCTACCATACAATTTTTACATAATTTTGATAGTAGTTTGGCATTGCAAACAATTTGGGTATCTATAATTGGTTTTTTATTTCATTATGCCAAACAATTTGGGAATCTATCTTTGTTTTTAAATTTGATTATCTGAGTGGCACTAGGAAGCTTCGTCTATTTTTCACCAAGTGGGATCACATCATTAGATTTACTATAAATTTTTTTGTGCTTGAATTGGATTGTTTTCTATGTCACTTGTCTCTACAAGTGATCTTTTGCTTCACATCAGGTAACTCATGCATGCCTTGGTTGAAGAAGTAATTGATTGTGGCCATTTCTAGTTGCAGATTGATTATGATAATTCGCATAACTATTGGTGAGGGTGTGTGGCTTTGATGCCTTTGGTTATTAGGGTGTTTCTATGTACTTTGCTATCATCGTCTTTATTGCATTAGCTGATACGAGATAATGTGTTCCATGCTCATATAAAATATGTTATAGTAAAGTTTCATCGTGTTGTAGAGGGACCCCTTGTTGAAGAGATTGATTTATGTGTGTACACCATAAACTTGTAGCCCGTTTCGCAAGCTCTTTGGGACATGAGATGTTCAAAGCTTTTTGCAAAGCATTGCTCGTACTTCCTTTTGTGGCTTGTTCAAAGTTCACATAGCTCAACATTTGTACATAGGTGCCAAATCTTTGTTCATTGCAAGGCTCCCAGGGGGATGTCTTCATACATCTTGATAATCTTGTGTGAATACATACCTTATGCCCAATATCATGTGTTGTGCTCTTGAACTCATCCCTTTATGCCACTTGTGTGCATTTGCATTCCTTGAATTCCAACATTTGAGATTTTATCTTTTTTGGATTCTTTGTCCTCCTCCCATGCAATTCTAAGAAATAACATTTATTACTTGTTTTGTGCATATTAATTGTTTTGCCATCACTCAAGTAAAATTGGAACTTTGTGAACAAAATTGGGGAGGATATGGAAATGTACAATTCTACGAGAGCTTGAATAGTAAAATGTAGGTAATTATGATTGCTTTTTGAGTATGAATGGTGATAAAAAGTGTTGGTAAGGTGACATCGTACTTTAGAATATGGATTGTGATTTGTCTTACTCAAGAATATGGATAGAGATACGTAAAGTCTAAAATAATAAACAATTGCATTGAAGAAGATTCATCTTCAATCATAGTATCCTTCATATAGTGCAAGAACAAGAAAAGAGTAGTGGATCCTTTCATGGAAGTAAAAAAAAAAAAGGATTTCAAGGAAAATGTTTCCATTTTGAAAAAGCATTCAATCAACTCTCTTACTCACTCCCATTCTCTACATCATAACCATCTGTCTCCTCCATATGCTAGAGTATAAAACAAGATTTCTTTTGGTCGAATTGGAAACATTGTAACTTTATCGATAAATAAGAACAAAGTTTGTAACGACATTTTTGTATTAATTTGTTGGAGTTACTTATGTAACAACTTAAAAAGTTTAGAAGCATGGAAAAATAAGTTATACAATTGATTGGACATTTGGAGAATCCATGATTAAGTGCATAAACACTTGATGAGATGGTAGCTGTCCACCACATGGTTAAATCGGCAAAAGGGATTCCCTCCAACACTTGGGATGGCTTTTCTCAAGTCCCATCCTTTTCTCACTTTTGTGATCATGATTGGATACCTTAAACATGAATCCATAAACGAGCCAAAGGAGGTAGTTTTATGAAAAATTTAACGAGTTTTTGAATGATAGTCTTGAGTAAAGGCAATGAATAAATTGGGAATAAAAAATACAACACATCAATTTTTTGACACTAGCATACATATATGAAGATATCAATGAAAGGAGAATTTATTTGAATAAGCAGAGTAAATTCTTTTAGAATTGAAGTGAGTGTACTCTATTTGCAAGCAGCTTGATTTTTTTTATATTGCTTGCACACTCTCACATTGATAATGTTCATTTGGTTGATTTATGATGAATGCAAATTTTCAAAGTTTTGAGAAAATGAGTAATAATTTAGGCAAATTTAATTCAATATCATATTAATCTATATTAGTTCTTGGGTAACATTGCATAAGACTTTTTTTTTGTAAAGCGTATTTTCTTTTGTTGATCACACCACATACATATTGATTGCATTGAAAAAGAAAGTATGTCTCAATAAATATATCTTTACTATGGTTAAAAACTATATTCGTTGAATGCATTAGTTTAGATGGCATAAACTATTTGTACTCATTGCAATAGGTATGCAGAATAATGTATGCCATACTAATGGTGCAAGTTCCTCTAATGCTAAGTGATTTTCCTAATATAGTAATGCTAAATGATTTTTACAAGTTTTGTGCAAAAAGAACATGAAAACAAAGTGTGCATGTTGAAAAAAACATTACATGGTTTGAAGCAAGTGAAAACCTTATATGTTAAGTGTGCAAATAATGTGATTTTGATCATTGTTGTCTATGTTGATGATATGTTGCTCACTAATCCTAATGAGAAGCATATTACTGATTCTAACATTGATTTGTTGCCTCATTTGAGATTTCAGATTTGGGGCATTTGCATCATCATTTGGGCATTCAATTTAATCAAGTTGATGGCGCAATAAATTTTTGTCAAACAAAATATATGGACACATTATTGCAACATTTTGGCCTTAAAGACTACAAACCTATTGCCACTCCTATGGAAACAGGTCTATGGTCGAGTCTTCATGATGTTGGAGATGTTTTTGATGATGTTCTCATTGAGCAAGCTGTTGGATGCTTGATTTACTTATGCATTACTCGGCCATATATTTAGTTTATTGTGTCACACATGAATAGGTTCATGCCTTGCCCAGGTGTCAAGCATTGGCATGTGGTGAAGCGTATCTTTCACTATTTGAGTGGTACTCGATTGCTTGGATTGCTTTATCCCAAGGGGGAATCAATATCGCAAGATTTACATGCTTTTTCTGATCGTAATTGGATTGGTTGCTATGACACTCGTATGTCCGCTAGTGGTTTTTGCTTCATGCGTGGTAGCTCATGCATGTCTTGGTTGAGCAAGAAGTACCCTATTGTGGCCACTTCTAGTTGTGAGGCTGAGTATAGGATAGCTTTCACATCGACTGTTGAGTGCGTGTGGCTGACACCTTATGGCTGATTTGGGTCTTGGTTAGGCTTCTGCCATCACCATCTTTATTGATATTTAGAGTGCATTGATAGTTGCAAGGAAACATAGAGCACATTGAGGTGCACTATCATTATGTTAAGAAGAGGCTCTCTGCTCGAGAGATTAGTTTGGCATATTTGCCCACACAGGAGAACATTGCAGAACTTTTCATGAAGGCTCTTCCTAGGGAGAAGTTTGAAGCTTTCGGCAAAGCTTTAGGCTTACTTCCTTTTGTGGATTGATACCAGATAGCTTGACACTTCCTTATAAATGAGTGCCCTGCTTGTTCACCATATCACTCCTAGGGGGAATTTGTTGATATATTTTGATAGTGATGTAGGTGAACACACTAGGACTGCTGGGGCACTTTTTCCCTCTTTAGGAGTTTTTTTTTCCCTCGGCGTGTATATATGCTATAACCTAACTTGTCACTTATCTTTACATTCAGTATTGTTTGTTGTGCTCCAAACTTCTCCTTCTCCCTTGTGCTGTTTGCATGCTTCCTCAAACTCCAACACCCTAAAGCCTTAGATGCTTGAGCTTTATGTCTTCATTCCAATAAGTCTTCATACCTACCATAGCTTTGAATCTATAGAGCTCCACTCCGTCAAGTGATTTTTCCATTGTATCTACACATTGATCTTGTGTAGGCACATATATGAGATCTACTTGCTTGTTCTTCTCTCTTAGAAAATGTATTGAATCTGTATATTCTTTGTCCTTTCATGATACATAAGGTTAGTAGCAAGATCAATTGTACTCAAGTTATCTTTAAATACTTGAGCTACCTGTATCTTTACATCAAGATCTTCAAACAAACCTTTCATCCATATAACTTCTTGTGATGCTGTAGCCAATCCTATCTATTTTGATATAGTGGATGTCTGAATAGGTTACTTTTTGATGACCATGAAACTAGCTTTGTACATACAAAGCATAAGTATCTAGACATACTTCTCCTATTATCTATTGAACTTCTTGATCTAGATGAGAATAAATCCTTACATTTAAATTAGAGCTAAAGGAGCAAAAGATGCCTTCACTTGAAGTTCCTTTTAGATATTTAAGGAATCTTTTGGATGCATCCATGTATGGATTCCTAAGAGTGTTGATGAATTGACTAAGTAGTCTTATAGGGAAATGGATGTCTAGTCTTGTCAAGCTAGCATAGTTTAGGCTACCACCAAATTTGGGGCATATTCAAATTGTCTAGGAAGTATCTAGAACACTATTCTTTTATTATTTTTTAGCTTTTTGTTCAACTAGTTACTAAACCAACTTTTGAAAGTTATAGAGGTAGCTCACATATGTGTAGAACATACTTATTGCTCTTGTTTTAGTTGAGTATTCTTTTTGTATTCACAGTTCTCTTTTATTTATTTTATAAGTTATCAATTGGTAATTTATGGGGACAATGAGAAGTTGGCAATGTCTCTACATGCGGCAAGTTGTTACAAGTTAGTGGACAAGATCTAGGCATAAGGATTATAAGGTTATTTAGAGTACTTTTGATGCACACATATGGACTTAGTGGGCCTCAAAGGGATTCCTCGAGTACGCTTAAGACAAGGACTATTATTTCGGGTGTAAATGTTAGATAGAAAGAAAAGAGGGTAGTTGTCTTCTTTGTTTTAGAGTATCTAGTGTTTTTGACATACAATACTCTAGTCTTATTAGTTGGGATCACATGTTCTCATTCTTGGCTTTGTGACTCCTATATCATCGAGGACAATGATATTTCGAAGGGGGAGTGTTATATTTTAGAAATTACATGCTTGGAGGAATGAGAAGTTCCTTGCTTGAGGGATAATCGAGGCCAAAACCCATGAGTCCTATGGTTGGTTGCGTATTAATGATGTCTAGACAAATAATGAGACCATATGGTGGGTTATAGATGGTTACTAGGAATTCTTGTATCCAACAAGATCTGAGGCTAGAGGCAATGTCACTCATAACCTTATGGATCATAATTTCATCTGGGTGTAGATTCTCCAACTTGACTTGTGGAAGATCCAATTCCATGAATGGAGGTTCATGATATGCCTCCTTGAGCCAGTGGGGTTGTTGGACTCTTCCCCATAATTATTTAGTCTATAATTCTTTAATATTTGGTACCATTATTTCATCATCGTCAAATCCTAGAGTTAGTTTGAGGTGGAACATGCATTTATTCTTAGATCTCATGACGTGATTCATTAGCTTCCGAAATTATTTTCTTGTCATGCATGGAGGAAAAACCACATTAGGTAGTTTCTCGAGAAATTATTGTGCCACATCAATCACTTTTTGACACATAGCTATCCTTTACTTCTCTAATTCTTCTCTACGATAATGTCTCTCATGTTGTTCAAGAGAGAGACCTTCTATGAGCTTGACTTGGAATGATTTTAGTAGACTGTCTAGGTCAGACATACAATTCACTAGCAGTTAGTTTGTATTTTGCCATGCATTGATTCTTGTTTCATCTAGAACAAAATCTAGATGGGTGAGCTCTCATTGACTTTAGTCTTGTAGTTTCTTCATGTTGAGCTTGTTTTAGGATTTCTTCTAGTCTCACAAATTTTTTCCCCACTTTGTAGCCTTCTCTCTTTAAGCCTTCCATGTGTGTATTTCATGTAGAGAGAGGAACTTCACTCTCGGGTTCACATGATTTATCTTGTCTTAGTTGCTCATCATATATTTTTTTAAGAAGTGCTTGAGTGGCTCTATAAGTAGTCATATTTTTTGCTTGGGTAGGGATAAATATCATGACCTAAAGTTCCTCTTTTGTTTGACTTGTAGTTATCATGTTGATGGGCGTTGTTTTTTCTAATTCATTAGGATGCTTAGTGTAGTTTTTGAAGAGATGTAACTTGCCACAATCTTCATAGTGTCCAGATTTGAAGTTTCGTTATGGCAGAGAAGTCGACTATTTGTGTGAGGAAAATCTTGAACAAAATGATCCTCATTCCATCTATAACATGGTGCTCTAGGATGAGATGTCCAGTATTGAGGTCTAGTTGTGGCTTGATATCATGGATTTGTGTAAGAGGCTTCTCTATACTGCAATTTGGTTTTTTCTTTATTGTCATATGCTTCTCTTGTAATTGCCTCTGTCTTAGGCATTCGTACCACAATATTCTAGTCCTCAACTTCATATTTCTTGAAAATTTCTGGTACCTCAAACAATGATTCCTCCTCTTGTTTTACTGCTTTTCTTTTCTTTTTCTTTCCACCACCTTCACTTCCATCCTTTGAATTTATAGTTTTGATGCTTGTGAAGGGTTCTTCTTTTTGGGTAAATACACCTATGTCTTTTAGATAGTGCTATGCTGAATTAAAGCAACTATCCATCACAAGGGACTCTAGATCATCATCATCCTCTTCTTCTTCTATTAAATCACTAGGGTCGCATTCTTCTTACAAGGGCTGAAACATGAACACTGAAATATCATAACCCTCCTCATCACAATGAGGTATCCATTGCTCTTCATTGATAGCAATGTCCATGGTGGCTAGGATTTCTGCCCAACCATGAGGCTCGAATTCCTCCTTTGGAAAGATCATCGGTGTATAGGTTGGGTCTTTAATTGGTCTTTCTCCTTGAGAAGTTCCTTCTTCTCTCGCTTTTATGCATCGAGGATGGATAAGAAGAACTTTCAGAATGCACAAAGATTGAATCTTCTTGTGCCTTGTAGGTACAAGGAGTTGGTTCCCCAATCTTGTACTATTAGAAGTTGTCGTAGGAAGGGTCTTCCTAGGATCATCTCATAGATATTATTTTTTCCAAAGTCACATATAGCAAAGGTGTGTTCAAACTCTACACAAGTGGTTAGAGTTATCCCTTTTAACAATCCTAGAGGTCTTGTCAACATGGCCATCAACCTTTTGAAGCTTCATTCTAGTTGGTCTTAATGTGGGTTTGCCCCATTGCTTCCACAAGGAGGTGGCCGCAATACCAACACCAACACCTAATCTAGGATAGCTTTGGTTGTGTAACCTTGGTAGGTGATTGGAAGATAAGTATTACCTTCTTCACCTAATTGGCCACATGTTTCCACAACTCAGGTTTTACTTTGAGTAGCTCTTCTAAGGTGAGATGACATTGAACCTTAGTGTTCTTCGCGACACCAGTGTTCCTCGGAATCACTGAGTCTTTGTTTCTTACCAATATTGTGGGATCTTTAATCTGGAGAGATTCAGATTCCCATGGGCATGTGAATTGTGGCAACTCTTGCAAAGAATTAGATTCAAAATCCAATCTTTCCTCTTCTTGTTGCTCCACTTGATCTCCATAAATAGATGGAACATCTTGGGGAAATCGATCATGATCATCAATTTCAGGAATAGGAGGTGGATTACCCTTCTCCGTGTCCCATTTCTCTTCTTGTATTTCTCGCAAGAACTCTAGAGAGTATTGTTGGACTGAAAGAGGTGCTCCCTCATCTATGGAATCAGGAACATAAACTTTGATGATGGTCAGCTTTCTCTTTCAACAACTAGTTGAGCCTGTGGAGGTAAAGAACCCGTGACTTGTTTACCAAGTAGTCTTTCTAGTAAGCTTTGGAAATGCAAATCCAATGTGAAGAAAATTTTCTGATTGAATGATTGACTGATCTCGAGCATAGCTTGAGGTAGTTCTACCATTTTCATGCACATTTTTGTTCGTTCAATCTCTAAATACGCTATGGGGTAGCTCTTGTTTAGGTTTGCAGCTGTTGGGCCTTTTTGAAGTTGAGCCTAATTGGCTTTGAATATCATGTCCAAGCCTTTTGGGGTTGGATCTCCAAGAACAGACCCTGGTTGTGGTTTATCTAGAATGGCTGGTGGGATGGGATGAAGTAGTATGGATGGAGTTTTGAGATGCGAGGGTGTTTGAGATGCAATGTCTTCAATTTTTGTTTTTGCATCTTTTAGGCTTTCTTCTAGTTTGGATATATTTTTATACCACTTGCAATTGGCATTCTCCCTGGTATCCTTCCATGTTCTTGTTTTCCTCTTACTAGGCTCTCCTGATTCACTTGACTTTGATTGTTCAACTGGCTTATCTTGTTTAACGGCTTGTGCCCTAGTGATTGCCTATATAGGAGCCACATTACCATTACTTGAACTTGAATCCACCACTAAGACTACCACATTAATGGGTGTAACCTTGGGTGCACTAGAGGGGTTCCTTGGACAATCTCTCGGAAGACGTTCTTTTCCACTCTAAAGGCAAAAGCCTTGTATTGTGATGTTTTGTCCTTGTCCCAGCGTCGGTGTCTGGGGACATTCATGAATGAATTGGTTGCCCTGACATCTAAAACATGGTCCTCTAAGGGCTTTTGGTCTTACTTGTCTTGATTGGGACCTAGGGTTAGGATTTGTGTACATGACATTGGAGTATTCTAGCTCCCAATTTTATTTCGTAGGTCGTGTCTTGTATTGATATGGATAAATCTCACTATGCTCATGTGACTCTGTGTAATAAGCTTGTGGAATATCTTCATGGGACTAGTCAGAACTATGAGCATGAGAGTCATTTTCTGAGACCAAAGGGGTCATTGGCACCAAAGCTCTATTAGGGTTTTCCTCTACCACTGTATACTTAACTGGAATCACATTGGTAGGAGGTGATGGTTGGTTTCCTAGGACTGGTTGTGGCCCACATGGTGCCTGATATTGTGGTTGTGGCTTATAATATGGTTGTTGGTATTGGTTCTGATACCTACCCTGTTGGTTAGGTTATTGATAATTTTGTCTGACAACCTGCCTATTGTATGGACAATCTTGAGCCCTGTGGTTCATGTATTTTCTCTCAATGGTATGGAGCATTCAAGTTTCCTTGGGGTTGAGCCATCATCCCACAAACATTAGCCATGTGGTCTCCGCCACAATTATAACACTTGCAAGTCGCACTGTTTCTTGGGGTGTTTGCTTGAAACTGTGGATCAAGGATGATGTATTATGCCTAATGCCACTCTTGGAGAACTCTACAATGAATTCTTCTAGCAGTTGACCTATCTCTCGATAGTTCCCACTATTTAGAGGTTGAAACCAAGCTAAGGTTGTACCCTTGAGAGTCAAACCAAATGCCTCGAACTATGTGAACAAGTCCTCGACTTGTTCAACTATTAACACTTGTTTGAACTCATCCACATGATCATAAGGGTTTGGGAATCCATAAAAATAGTTCTTTATTGCCTTAACCACTTGAGAGGGTCTAAGGGTTCTTGGGTGCTCTCGGGGTCTAGGCAATGGAAAATCATGTTCATCTCTTTGTTGCCTATGCGCTCGATGTCTCTCTCTTTCAAGTCTTTCACCTTCAAGTCTTGATCTGTCTTTACCCATCGCGTGTGCAAAGCTTACCTCAGGTCTCTCTCTGGTTCTTTCCCTCTGGGTTTCATGAACCTTGGATCATCTTGCTCCTTGGAGGCCATGGGAAACATTAGATCTTGGTGGAGGGAAAATTGATTCTCCTTGCCAAGTGTATGCATGCCGATCATGCTCTTTTACCAAGAACATTTTCTCGGACATGTTATCCAAATTTACAACTTTTCCAGTGTCTTAGGATCTTTGAACTCATAGATGGTGACTATTGGGCTAAGTTGATCTAGCTTGAACCTCCAAAAGGCTTCCTTCGTTTCTCTATTCAAGAATAATTCTATGTTTTTTTTGTCTTGGGGAATCCACTCTGGAGTAATTACCCTTGTCAAGATAGGTTTTCCTCAAGGAGTCTTGGGTTCTCGTCCTAAGTTTCCTTGCTCTAGGTCTCCTATCTTGCTCTCATGAATGATGTTTCCAAACTCATCCGTCCTATCAGGTAAGTTGGTAACCACATACATGGTTCCTTCCTTATCAATGTATGGACCCTCTTCGACCTTGATTGCTAAGTGTTCAAGTCCGAAGGGTTGATCGGGATTTTTGAGTTGGACAACTGACCACCTTACACCATCCTCATAAATGTGTGCATGCAATTGGTTGTTCTTGATATACTCCAATCGTCTCTTATAGGGACCTTTTGGTGTTTGTAAATAGGCAATACCTGAGATACATTTGGGTCTTTCCATGCTAAAAGACATTTCTCGATCACTTGTTTCAGAACTTAGCGTGTAGGGATATCCACTAAGTTGTTGTGCCCACGACCTAGCTTTATGGTTGACACTGGTCTTAGATGATCTAATGCTTTTTCTATCCTTGCCAAGGTTTCTACCAGATCTTAGGTTCATACGCTTTGTCTATTAGTCACAATTGTCCCTTGGTATTGCTCAAAATCCTTTGGAGCCCCCTTGGTTTCCTAGTCCCACCTGAGAGTCAACTTCAAAATACTATATCTATAAATCAGCGTATTACTTTTACCGTAGTACTCCAAACGAGCTTTCCAACGAGCCCAAAATCACAACAAACGGATTTCGTATGAGAAAGTTATGCTAGTTCAGGGTTTTGGGGGTTAAAACAGGGAAACAGGGTCCCTCTGGGATTACTTTAGGATAGGCAATACACGATACTTAGGAAGTATTGGTGATACTTGGGAGCAACGATACACAATACTAAATTTGCACGATACAATATCTCTGTTTCCCAGGATACACGATACCACTAGAGATGATACCACCTTAGGCGATACGATACTACCAAGGCGATACCAACTTCCACGATACGGTGAAGATGAGGACCTTACGGAACCACTTGTCTTGGGTTAAGACTAGATCTATGACCATGCAGTCAACTTAAGCCTAAGAAGTCAACTTCTTCAAGTTTGGGTACATGAATAATGCATTACATTAGAATTAGAGAATTACATGCTCACAAATCCAGGTGTCACACATTCTTAGTTCTTCTAAGTCTAATCTTTGGAAAGAAGATGTCGTGTGTGTCAATAGCTCTATGATGCAAAAGGACTTAATCATGGAAGAACAAGCTCAAAGGCGAGAGGACCCCGCTCCTTTTCCAAAGACTACTGTAGTTACAACAATTCAACCAAGGAGGCAAGTAAAACAGTACACGAGCACGGCTACATCAAATAGACAAACAAAGTTCAAGCAGAAAGAAGCTCCAGGCATGAAGCAAATATGGGTACGAGAAGGAGAGCAACCACCAACTTTTCCACAACAATTTCCATCCAAGCAAGCTAGCCATGCCCACAGATGGACCAAGCAGCTAGGACAAGCTCACGCACAAGGTCTCTGACAAATTTGGGTGCCTATAAAATTAGCTATAGCTCAACAAGGACAATTACACATGTGGGTACCCAAGAAGCTCTTACATACACAAAACCCTATGCTTGCCCACACGAGAAAAGTCTCAACAAAGAAGCCAGAGAGAAGCAAGGGCCAATATTGAGTACAAATATTATAAGAAGATCAACTCAACTCTTTGGCACTAGTAGGAAGACATGCAAAAAGGGTATGGGTTTGGAAGCTAAAAGCACCAACAGTCCTCATAGAACCAACTAGCAAATCATGGATAATACACAATGTAAGAAATCATCTGATGATGAAGAGGCCAAAGGCAATCTTTACACGGCCAACTACTATTCTAAAATGGATCCCTATAAGGAGGATTGCATCATTTCAAGATCCAATCGACACCTCCAAACAAAGATTTCATCAACATCTGCCAAAACATTGAAAGCCTCGACGTGCAACAACCATGTGCCTTTGGCATAACCTTATCTTTTGCACCATTCAGGTCATGCATTTCCATCAGCATCATGTTTTTTTGGTTGAAAATTCAACGTGAAGATGAAAGAATTAAGAGAAATGCTATATTGTAGGAAGGTAGAGCCTGCATAAGAGAATAAAAGGGTCTCTATGAAATTTTTATGAATCATGTTTTAAGTACCTTGTTTGGGCTCTATATTTAGTTCACTGTAAGATATTGCCTTGATTTGATTCTCTCTAGAATTTCTAAAACTTGCAAGGCTCAAAAGTGATTCTTGGAGGTGGATTTGGATCTAGGTTATCTCTATCACTATTATGCAGATCAAAGAGTTGACCATTTTTTTATCTCATAAGCTTAAGCAAATTCCTCACTATTTTTGAGTTATAGGGCTTGGAAAAGTACCGTTTTTCAACACTTAAAAAAAAGCAGGCTTCTCTGTTTCTATTCAAACATCATATACACTTACGAATGTCTTCGGATATGCTTTTCTTCTATTTTTTGACAGATATCACTAAAGAAAGTGCTTGACTACCACAAACACTTGCTTTTAAAAAAAGTGTTGCATGCAACACAGGGGGGAGGGTTGAGTTTTTCTATATTTGGTGGATCGATCACTTTTTTGAGGGATGATAAACTTTATTTTGAGGAAGATTTGCAGCGTTAAGCAACAAGAGGTTGAAAATCAGAGAATCACCTTGTGATTGAGAGTGAGAGTGAGAGTGAGAGTGTGATTGAGAGAATGAGTGTGAATGAGATTGTGATAGCTTGGGGATGGTTGGGAGGTCAAGGCTTCTTCAAGAAGCTATTTTCCAGAGCTGTTGTATTGATTGATTTGAATCTACAATACTAGAACTTCTCTTTCTCTGAGTGATATCTCGTCTACTTGTCCCCATGAGATTTTTTCTTATCTTGTGCAAGTTTTGCATTTTTCTCTCTTTTGCTATTCTTAAGTGATCAAAAGCTTGTGATTGAGGATATCTTGTTATAAAGGAAACACTACAAGTGGTATCAGAGTAGAATCGATCCTCGACAATGATAGAAGGTTTCACAAAGAAGATCCGTGAGCAAGGGGAGCTTATTTAGAAGCTTCTTGGAGAATTATGCAAAGAACAAGGCAGAAAGCAGCCAAAAGGTGCAACAAATTTATTCGTGGAGCTAAATGCTGAAGTGGATGAAGGTGCACGAACATCTAGTGTGCCTAGAGGAAGATAAACACACTTTTTAAGATATGGAGATGGGTGAGTTTGCCCTCAACCAAGTCTTCAAGAAGGCAAAATTGAATGATTTTGATGGTGAGAAGAAGAGCAGTGAAGATTTAGAGGGATGGATTGAAGAGTTAGAAGATTTTTTTGATCTTCCATAATGAGGAGTCCAAGTCAAAGGTTGGGATCCGACACTTGCATGGCATCGCAAAGCTATGGTGGAAGTCCTATATGCAGACTCAAATGCATTCTGGTGCGGTTCTATGGAAGGAATTTTGTACACTAACATATGGAGTAGAAGATGGAGTTTTACAATGTTTGACAACATGAGAGTGACAAGCATAGCTTTTCTATTAATGAGCACAAAGAAAACTTCCTACGTCTTCACAAATATGGATTGGAGATTAGTGGTGATGCTCTCAAGAGAACGTTTATTGAAGGGTTTCGTGAGGAGCTTCACTATCAAGTGAAGGGATCCAGATGTGTTGATTTTCTAGATGCTATTACGATGGTCGAGAATTTTGAGAAGATGGAGAAGTTCAATTTGCAAAAGGCGATTAGAGCCAAATTCATTGCAATGGTACATAGGCCATAGAGATCTGCTACAATTAATATGAATAATTCAAAGAAAATTCATCTTCTAATAATCAAGGTAACAGGTCAATTAAGTGGAGCGAGTTATTCACTAAGATTGACTTAAGATCTCGATATCACCAAATTAGGAGCAAAACAAAAGGTAGATCCAAGACAGCTTTTAGAATATGTTATGGTCACTAACATGAACTTAATTATCCTACTCATGATCTAGAAATATTTGGTATTGTACATGCACTTAAGCATTGGAGACATCGACTATTAGGGGTTAAATTTGAATTGAAAACATATCATCAAAATCTAAAGTACATTTTCACACAACCATTTCTTAACAATAGGAAAAATCATTGGATTGAATTATTAAGAGAGTATGATTTTGACATTAAGTATTTGGCGGGTAAGGAAAATAAGGTTGCTGATGCATTGAGTTAGGGACCTTTATGTAATCTTCCTTTTGTAATAAATTCAGATTTTCTTAAACAAATTCAAGAAGAACTAAAACATGACTCTTTTTATGCATCTATCTTGAATTTTTTTCATTCAAACAGGGGATCGATGTATCAAGACAAATTTCATTTACAAAATGGATCTTTGTATTGTAACAATTTATTATGCATATCTTCTGAGTCACCATTGAAAATCCAAATATTGCATGATTGTCATGATGGACCTTCTGTTTTTTTTTTTTGCACATCCTAGTTATTCAAGGACCTATGTTAAAACAAAATATTCTTACTTTTGACCATGTATGAAGCAGAATATTAGAAAATACGTTAACAAATGTTTAAAGTACCAAATGAGAAATCCGAGTTTAAGAGAATGCCTGGAATGCTTCAATCTTTGGATGTTCCAAATGAGAAGTAGAAGTCTATCTCTATGGATTTTTATCGCTAAATTACCCATGACTAAAAGTAAACATGATACCATATTTTTGGTACTTGATCCACTTACCAATGGGATATTTTGTTCCTATACAAAAGTCTGATATAGCCTTGAATGTTGCAAGATTATTTGTAAAAGAAAATTTTTGACTGCAAGGAATGCCTAAAAACATAATTTCTCATAGAGACTCTAGATTCACCTTAAAATTTTGGAGAACAACATTTGAATCGATTGGAACACTTCTTTGTATGACTACAACTTTCCATCTGCAAACTGATAGGAAAACATAGAGGGTTAATTGGGTACTTGAAGATATGCTGCATATATATATGAATGAAAAGCAGGTTAATTGGAGTGAATATTTACCCTTAGTCGAGTTTGCATACAATAGTACATGGCATGCATCCATAACAATGAATCCGTCTGAGGCTATGTGTGGTTATAATTGTTTGACTCCACCTTTGTTTTGTGGTTGACCAAATAAAATAGAAGTATCTAAAGAAATGCTTTAGAAGATGGATAAAGAACTTGGAAAAATTAAGCAACATATAAAGAAGCTAAGAAAAGACAAAAGAAATTCTACGATTTGAAGAGAAGACCACTTGAATTTCAAACAAATGACATGGTATTTCTTAAAGTCAATCCTCACCAATCTAACTTGTTGCTAGGAAAGGATCATAGACTTTTCCCATGATGCATGGGTCTATTTAAAGTTTTGAAAAAGATTGGATCTCTTGCTTATTTGTTGGAATTACCTGAACATTTTTAAATGTGCATCCCGTATTTCATGTTAGCTTACTTAAAAGATATGTACCTAATTTTTCTCATGTTTTTAAGGACAACTATAAACTGAAAGATGATGGCTATTTTGAGCTTCAACCTAAAATAGTATTAGATAGGAGGGAAATATTACTTAGAAATAGATCTATAGTAGAAAGTTTGGTGAAATGGCGCACATATCTAATTGTATTCGACATGGGTTAACCATGTTATCCTTCTTTTCAACTTTGATGACAAAGTTCTTAAAAGGGGGAAGCATTGTACTAGGCCTTTCGATAGTGAAACAATTCATTTTGAACTTTGTGGATTACATTGTGGGCAAATGTTTAGAATGAATAATTAGTTCATTTTATGCATGTAGGTAAAATTTAGGGATGATAATTTTTATACTCTCTCAACCTTATCCGCATCATGTTTTCTGGTTGAAAATTGAACCTGAAGATGAAAGAATTAAGATTAAATTCTATATGAGGGGAAGGTAGAGGAAGGTACATCCTACACATGAGAATAAAATAGTCTCTAAAATTTTTATGAATCATGTTTTAAGTACCTCATTTAATGCTCCACGTTTAGTTCATTGTAAGAAAATGCCTTGATTTTATTCTCCCTAGAATTTCTAAAGTTGCAGGCTTCAAAATTGATACTAGGAGGTAGATTTGGAATAGGTTGCAGATCAAAGAGTTGAATATTTTTGTATCTCATAAGCTTAAGCTAATTCCTCACTATTTTTAAGTTACAGGGCTTCGAAAAGTGCTATTTTTCAACACTAAAAAAAAGTGGGATTCTCTATTTCTATTCAGATCCATGATTTTGAACCACACATGTCATCATGCACACTTACGATTGTCTTCACATATGTCTTTTTGTTGCTTTTCTTCTATTTTTGGATAGGTATCCCTAAAGAAAGTGCTTGATTATTATAAACACATGCTTTTGCAAAAGTTTTGCATGCAATACAAGGAGAATTGAATTTTTCTATATTTGGTCGATCACACACTTCCTTGGGTGATGATAAACTCTATTTTGAAGGATATTTGCGGTGTTAAGCAGGAAGAGGTCAAAAATCAGAGAATTACCTTGTGATTGAGAGTGAGAGTGAGAGTGAGAGTGTGATTGAGACTGTGAGTGTGAATGAGATTGTGATGGATGAGGGATGATCGGGAGGTTGATGCTTCGTCAGGAAGCTTATTTTCAAAGCTATTGTATTGATTGATTCAAATCTATAATACCAAAACTTCTCTTTCTCTGAGTCATATCTTATGTAATCTTCCGCGTTAGATTTTCTCTTATCTTGTGTAAGTTCTGCATTTTTTTCTCTCTTTTGCTATTCTTGAGTGATTAGAACCTTGTAATTGAGGATATCTTGTGATTAAGGAAACACTACAACATCTTCCACATGTGCACTCTCATATCATGTGTTGGAGCTTATGGGTTATGGCACAACAAAAACATGGCCATTCAATGCCATCAACATTGGTTGATTGATTGATTGATTGAGAGAGAGGAGAGAGAGAGAGGGGGGAGAGAGATAATACATGCTCAAATGATGTATATGGGAATGTTAACCCTTATGTTGATCTTGAGACAATGATGGGTATATTATCATATATATAATTCATGTGGGGTAGGGATATGGACCCTTATAATGTCCAACAAGTTTCTACTTAAGGATCAATGTGACCATAGGTGGTAGTAAATATCAATGTATCTTTTCAAACCAAGTATGTGTTGCTTGCTTCAATCCATACAATGCCTTTTTCAACATGTAAACTTTGTTTTCATTCCCTTTTTGCAAAAAACCATAGAGCTGAAGTACATACACTTATTTATGTAATCACTATTCAAAAGTTGAGATTTAATGTCCAATTGATGTACATTCCAACCATGACGAGCTTCAAGTGCACAAATGCTATGAACAAATTTCATTTGGCAAATGAGAAAATATCTCATCAAAATTAATGCCCTTCTCTTGAGCATAAAATTTGACAAAAAGCCTCACCTTATACCTATCAACTATTCCATGAGACTTGTGTTTCAACTTATATACCCATTTAGTGCCAATGGACTGTTTGCATGGAGTCAAATTGCATAAAGACCAAGTAGCATTGTTCATAATAGCATCATATTTTGATTACATAGCAACCATCAAAATTTCTACATTCTATGCTTCATCAAAAGAAATAGGCCCATTCTCATCATAAAGACTAGAGGTAGCCATTGCATAACAATATGATGAAAAAGAAGCATCATGAGAGCATGAAAAAGTATGTTGTTACAAAGTTGCATCTAATTTGCTATCTCATTAAGTTTGCACTAGCCATTTTGGCATAGTTTTTACATCTTATATGTCAGAGCTCTCATCAATAAGTGCATTGTGTAAATTTGCATAAGATATAGAATGATCTCCATCATCATTTGAAACCTATAAACGCTAAGAAATTGCCTCACAAGGAGCAACATTTGACTATCCACCTATAAAAGGAGGTATCAAAGTGTGATACACATAATCTAATGGGCGCGATTTAGCAAATGTGCTTTGTACTCTTAGGCATGTGGCTAGGGTTCAAGTCCTGCTCGAAGCTGGATGCCTCAAAGTTCCCTAAGAAGGTTGCCTCTACCTTACGAGGTTTGGGTGTGTGCGTCTTTCCAATTCATTGTACTCTCAAAAAAAAAGTGTGATACACATCCATGGACTTGACTGATATCTCCTTGATACATGAAACTACGAGCTGAATTGCATCTTCCATAGAAACAAAATCATGACTAGCCAACATGTGTTTAGTTTATGGACGATACAAAAAATATTCTTTGCTTTTAGAACTGTATCCAACAAAAATACATATTACCACCTTATATCATCCAATTTTTACATTATTGTTTAGGCACTAATGCATAAGCTGGATAATAAAAAAACATGCAGATAAGAGAAAAATGGCTTGCTATCATCCAAGCATCATATGGAATGATAGATGGCAATGCTTTGGTGGGATACCTATTAAGTACATATGCTACACACATAATAGCCTTAAGCCAAAAGCACTAAAACAATCTTATTGTTGACCATATGCCTTGACATTTCCATGAGAGACCCATTCTTCCTCTCTAAAAATCCTTTTTGTTGAGGTGTATATAGCACTATACAATCATGTTATCCCATGATCAACCAAAAATGCATTAAATTTAGAAGACATATACTCTCCGCTCGATTGGAATGGAGGGTGCCAATTTTACATGATGATAGATTTTCAGCCATAAACATGAATTGTTTAAAGCATAAAAACACTTCAGACTTGGATCTCATTGGATAAACACATGCATGCATGTAAAATTCATCAATGAATCTCACAAAGTATAGGAAATTATGAAATGAAGGTGTCCATATAGGACCACAAACATCACTGTGAACAAGCTACAATTTATGTGTAGA
This sequence comes from Ceratopteris richardii, assembly GCA_020310875.1. Taxonomy (NCBI): domain Eukaryota; kingdom Viridiplantae; phylum Streptophyta; class Polypodiopsida; order Polypodiales; family Pteridaceae; genus Ceratopteris; species Ceratopteris richardii. The sequence goes on from CM035415.1 coordinate 71,662,407, forward strand.
TCTAACTAAACCATCTCTGGAAAAGGAAGAACACTGCATTTTACCCAAAATATAACTTTCACAAACATGCTTAGAAGGTGCCTCAAGTTTGAGTAGAGAGGATACCATTTCAAATTTTTACAGGCAAAGCAAATTGGTAAAATTTAGATGATCAAAGTGTGCATGCCAAAATTTTGCAACAAAAATAACCTAAGAATTATGAACTCCACATGCCAAATCATTATGAAGTTTTTCATAATTTATGAGCTTATAGAAACCACAACATGAAATTCAAAAAACAATGATATCATCACCATTTGAGAGATCATGGACTATACATCTTTTATCAACAAATTTAATGACATGCATCACCTACTATATATAACTTTATTTATGAGGATGAAAATCTTTCCCAAGGGAGAGGAATACAAAAAGTAAGTCTATGATCTGAGTGTCTGGTAGGCTCAGACATATCTAAAATCGAACACCGTTTGGTCACTCATGTGTAGGACCAAAGATCTCAAGACTAGACTTAAGCATAAGTTCATGTGTCTCTTAAACAAGTAGTACACTTAGCCAAGTGTTTAAGTATCAAGGTTGTGAAGGAGGAGGTCTTGGGTTCAACCCCCATGGGGACCATGGCAAGAGAGTTTTGGCCAAGGAGCTCTAGAGCTTTCTAACTCAAGTTAATGTGACTTAACTTGAGTCTAGAGAGACTTAACTCAAGTGGTGAGTACACCTACCACTAGTGGATTCTCGTGGAAGGTACGAAAGCTATGGTCAAGATCACTCCAACCACTAGTAGACTCTAGTGGAAGGTATTAAAGGAGTGGAGGAGATTGCACATGCACTTGTGGACTCTAGTTTCATTTGTGGTCCTCATTGATTTCGGAAGCTATATATACAGGCATAAGGTTGGGAGGAGATTCATCTCTCTAGCACATGGTGGTCCTAGTCATTAGTTGTTATAATAAGTCCTTGAAAGGATTTCCCCTAAGAAGCTCCTCTCTTTTACAAAATAACAAGTACACAAGTTGAGGGTGCCACCTTGTTTAGCATGAAAAAATTGGCAGGAAGAGATTCCTCAAATTTTTACCTAGCCATGTACTAAAAATGCCATTCATTCCCTCACACAATCTTTCCAATGGAGCAACCAAGTGGCTTCATTCATGAGTGCCACATGGCCTCATGTGTGAGCCCATATACTAGGGGTGGCTCACATCTCTCTTTGGCTATGCTCCCATTAAAATTCCCCCAACTTGCAGGGGTTGAACACACAACCTCCACCTCAAGAGGCGAGTGCCTAACCAACTCACATACAGGTTTTGGATGTGAAGCTATTTATTATCAAATATTGATATTGGATATTTAAATTCTATTGTGCATAAGCCAAAATTTTACCAATTAAATGTTAAAATTCCATAGTTCTTCTATCATCATTCTTTGCCAAATTATTGGATTATCCACACCTAAAGAGTTTCTAGGTTCTATAATCTTGGGTTGTGAAGAATTCAATGGGTTTCATGCATGGATATGTGGGAATTGAACTCATGAGCTATTGGCTAGGAGTATGATGGGCTAACCACTTGCCACAAAAGCCATGTTTCAACCATTTTGTGCTTGCCATTTCTTGAGTGTAACACTCTCTTCCCCTTTTAGAGATCATTGTCCTCAATGATCAATCCTTGATCTTCCCTTGAATTGATGTCCTCACCCTTTCATAGTTTTTTGAACCTTCTTGTTCCCAACCTTCATCTCTTGAACCCTTGCTATCAGCATTGGTGTCTTGAACCTTGCCTTTTTTGCTTCTTGGCCACTTGCCTATAGACTTGCCTTGTTCGCAACCTTGGTGTCTTGAGCACTTGTTCTTAGCCTAAGTATCTTGAAATTGGCTCTCACCCATGCTAGGTATCTTGGATCCTCAATCTAGTGCTTGCATTGGAAAGTTTGTTTTGAGATCTTTCCAATGATACCTTACAAATCTAAATCCATCCTATGGATTGGGAGACACATTAGGAAAAAAATGAATGGGGGATGAGGGGAAAAGATTCCCCTATGTTCAAGTTTTGCCTCTAAAGAGAGAAATGAATCTCGTAACTTACCTGGGACCAAAAATTCAAAAATTTCAAAAAGTTATAAAACTCATCATAACACCATTTAATGGTCCTCCAAACCATTTTTTAGGATCAAAAGTGCTATTTTTGACTCTAAATCAAAATCCGTGCATGAACTAACATGAAAAAAGTGACTTTTTCAAAATTAACTCAAAATACAATTTTCTTCCTCTAAAATGTCACATTTTCATACCCAAGTCCCAAAAAGTCATCTCTTACCACTACTTTCTCTCCCTAGCAGCCCATTGCAGCTTCTGCATCTCCATTCCTTTCTCTATGCATCTTCTTCTTTGAATTCCTACTGTCACTTCCATAGACTGAACTCCACTGGAGAAACATGTCCAAAAGATTAGGTTATCGTGATAAAATGTCACAATATCAAGGCTATAGAAGGAATTTGGTTAGGACATGAGTTCTGCAAAGGTGCATGGTGTACATGCAACCCTCTAGTGTTGGTCCTCATTGTGTAAGAGATCATGGAAACTTGGATCTTCATTGGAAAGGGAAGTTATTGGGCTTCAAAAAGCTCAAAAATGGTGAAATTGTTGCCATTGTACAACATGTTTTCACAATGTCAAGCATGAAATTGGAAAACTAAAAAAAAATGAGATATTCTATCAACTCTATTTATTACTCATTGAACTTTGTTCAAATTTCATAATATACCTTGTTAAGCTGTATAGTTTTTTGTTGCAGACATATTTCCTTCTACCTTGGTGGAGGAACAACCATTTTATTGTCTTACATGTACTTTCCAAGCATTGCATGCAAATGTTGGATCGACAGTCTTTCCACAAGCTCGTCCTGCTCAGCTATTACATGAGAGAGTTTTCTTTTACACACATACATATGTTGTGCCTTCTTCATCAAATGATTTTGGCAGATTAAAGATGATTAAGGTAGATTCTCTAGACATTAACATCTTTGAAGCATAAGATGTTGATGGACATACACAACTCTTTGAAATTCACAAGAGTTTCAAGATCTGTAGGATTACATTGGTGTGTTCCTATTCATTGTTTTGTACATTTATTTCAGATATTGACAATTCTAGAGACTTCAACCATGTTCATGTTAAAAGATATCACATATGAGCAGGTAGAGGGTTTACTAGGTGAAAATTGGGGACTTGTAGAAGGATGCACCAAAGTGTATAGATACTTTTGTAAAATTGGTGCAACATGCATAGGATTTCGGTACTTGAAAAATCGTACTTCATTGTACATTAGATTCTATTATGATCATTGGATGTGTAAACTTGGTGAATGGATACCATTACAAAGTTCTAAGGATTTTTTAATTTCATTTGAAATTAAGATAAATCTACCCAACAACAAAATGGAAGTTATTTCAGTAAATCATCACTGAACTTGCCAACGTGAGAGAACATCTAGTAATAATGGGATTTGAGGATCTGGATCAATCAAAGTTTAGAATACAAGGGCATAAGGTAAACAACATATAGTATTTTTTCTTTTGTTTATACAAATTTTTATATTCAAATATGTTATTTTAAAGTTTTCTATTTGTCTACAGATTGGTAAGATGTTGGAGGATAAAATTAAAGTCCTTGCTGAAGGGAGTGTAGATGGAACTCAACTTTCATTGCCATAGCTCAAGAAATATATGAGTGCTAGAGTGTACACACAACCTATTTTCTATTCATAATCCTTCCTCTCCTACAATGTATTTAACATGCAAAACATGTAACATGTAAAATATTTTGATCTCAATATGATGTACAATTTGCCAAATCTTTGATTTTTCCAATGACAATTTATTGTAATTTTAAAATTCCGAGAATTTATTTTTTCTATTGTGTAGATGTGGTGTATCTTATTCTGCTTAATGATTCTGTTCAATCTTTTTTATGAGCCAAAGTTTTTTTGGAAGTTCTATGCATGATTCTTTTATTTGAAGGTATCAATTTTAGTTTTAAAATGGGTCCCACTCACTTAAAAATTTTGAAACTACTATGAAAGCAACACTTATACTCTCATTTCTCACTTTTGCAACCAAGAAGAGCTAGAAGCACTCAAGAGCATGCACACAAGCTAGTATCATGTGCAATGGCTGCCTCAACCTCTAGCGCCCTACAACCCAAACGTCCTCAAGAACTCTTCAATGAGTTCTTAGAATCAACTGAGCACAAAGGTCAAACACACTTGTATGACCTATTGTCTAGAGTCCCTGATCTAGAGAAAACAATTCAACTGAACTCTGATGTGCTCGAGGAAATCATAGAGTTCCTTGAGTACTATATCTTGTGTTACTTGATAGAAATACCACCTTATGAGGGTAAATGGATCCCATGTGACCTTTTACTCTACATACACAAAGACAATGGAGCCTTCATGAAGCGCCTTAAGCACTTCATGGCAATTGTAGAAAATGCAAGGCACTTATTAGATGACTCTCTGCCATTTATAAAGAAACTTAACAAAAAGAAGAGGATGGGTACAAAGTACCTTTCCTACATTGCAACAACATATTTTTTCATCAATGAGGAGCCCAAACCTACACTCGTCGATCTCCCCAACCTTGTCACAAGGGGCTTTGTTAAGGAAAAGAATGAGCCTCAACCAGAGGCCATAAATTTTGCAAAAGAAAGCATTACAATCCACCCAGCCCTAGAGGTGTTGAGGACAAACTACAAGAGCTATCAAGCATGGAGGTGGCCCCCCCTTAAAATCTCAACCCCTCTAACCCCAGATTACCAGAGGTGGAAATTGAATATCTCTCCATCATCATTGTGGATGGAGAGGAATTTATTTTTTCTTCATGATATTCATAAGGCATTCGGTCTACGTCTACGCGAATGCCTGGGTATTTTCTCCACAATGTCAGATGTTTTGCTTGACAACACATTTGACATACTTGAAAAGAAGGCCATCCCACTTGGAGATTCTGTGGCGGACACCATAGCAATGGTGTGTGCATATATCTTAAAAGATAACAACAATTATACTACGGAGGAGGAGTTCAACACAGCGCAGGAGAGGATAATGAAGCAAAAAGTTCCTACATCCCCCGTAGTAGAGGAGAGTGACATGGGCCACTCTAACATTGATCTTGATGCCTTTGGAAGAGGGGAGGAAGAAGAAAAACTTCATGATGTAAGTAGTAATTAAATTAAACAAATGAATAATTTAAGTTAACAAATTAAGAGCTTGAATTCTTATTTTCTTTCTTAATAAGAAAAAATTGAGCTGGACAAGTTCGCGTCAAGATCTGGTGGGGATTGAGCTTCTCTTGGGAGTGGTTCATCCTTGACAAACTACATTGGAAAGTTGCCAAAGGATGATTTTGTTATCATACATAAAGACTACAGTGCGGATGGGCACTTCATGACTTGGAGCTTGAAGGCCCTTATCAAAATTTTGTGTCTATGTATAATTACCCAAGGCACTAATTGTGTCATTTTGGCTAGGAAATCGTTAGTTGTAACTACATTAGGACTTAACTTTAGAGGAAAAGTACTAGGGAAAATAGGTATTGCCATGGGTCTGAGAATGCAAGACCCCCATGTAATATCAAGATCTGTATTGACTTACCAACTGCCGCAATCTCTCCAAAGAAGAAAGAAACTTGTAGAGGAATTGAAGGGAGCTGAGAAATGATGTAAATATTTGGATAATACAAAATTTTGTTTTTCCTATTTTGTCTAGTCCTGTGTATGAAATGTGCTTCATAAATTGAACCTACCATTTTCTCCACAACTTCTATGTAATTTCAAGTTTTTTTCTCCATCTAAGTGTTGCCTATGGTCTGTGATATCTTAAAAAGCATAAAATAGGCCAAAAAACCCCCAGCCACAGAAAGCGAGAATCAACCCTGCAAAAATTTTGCAGGGCTAATTCCCCCATTTCTATGGCTAGGGCTTTTTTGGCCTTTTTTAGTGTTTAGGAGGCTCCAAAGTGTAGGATAGTATGATATTATTCAATTTCTCTTGCTTATGGGTGGCATCAACTATATAGGTTTTACCACATAATGGGAAATAATGAATTCACTTTACTTCCAAGCTCAGCCTTCTCATAGCCTCATAGCATGCAACTGAGCATGATGGAGAGGTCCTAATGATGACTTCCATTTCTCACTGGCAATGTTGTGTTGCATCCTTCTCGCAAGTTTTGCCAATCGTGAATCCTTAAGTCGTACCACAAAAAACTTTCTCAAGAATGTAGTGCGGCAAAACCAATTAAAAGTCTCCTCCATGTAGTTTGATTGCATTGGATCACCACCATGTCACGTGTTTTTGAAGTAGACACCCCTTGCTTTGTAGTGTGACTTTTCCATTCCTTGGGTACAAAAATATCTAATGATCCATATCAATGCATGAAATAAGCTCCATATGCAAATAAAATATGCTAAAACTTGTTAAGTACATTGGAAAAAGGTAAGTGCAATGAACACTTTTAGAAGAAGAATACACTTACAATGTAGTGTGTTATATTGCTCTCTCCCGAAGATTGAATGGAACACTTGGTGAACTCCACTAATGTCTCTTGAAACAATTGACATTGAATAACTCTAGAGCTAGATAGACCCATTAAACCTACCAACTTATCAAAGATCAAACCTTCTTTGATCTTTGACTAATGTCTCCTGAAACAATTGATGTTGAATAACACTAGACCTAGTCAGATCCATTAAGCCTTGACCGAACCTTCTTCCTCTTATTACAAAGATCAACTTGAGGGTCATTGTCTATTGTGATCATGCATAGTTCTTTCCACAGCTCATAATGTTCATTATTTTGAGTGCTAGTACCTCTTCTAATAAAATGTCTTGCTTTATTCCCTGTCATTGACACTTGTTGCAAACTATCTTGAGATTCTCCAACTTTCTTAACAACTAGGGTTATGTTTCTGCCATGACAACCAATTGAATTAAGTAGTTCCTCCAATTTCTTTATAGCTTGATTAGATTTATCAACTGGCTTTATGGAAAATGCATATTCTATATGGAGCTTCAATAGTCTATCGAAAATTCTCATGAAGGCATGCAAGGTGCAAAAATGGACATTGGCTAAAGGATGGAATAATGGGATTCCAATCCTTATTTGACATGTCACGATTAGGTGTACCTAACATGGGACAACTCAGAAAGGTATATCCCATTCAGTAGATGGAGATGCATCTGTGCCATCAGCTAAATCATCTATGTTGTTTTGTTTTCTCTTTGTTCGTTTATAACCTCTTGTGCAATATAGACAAGGATAGAGAGCAAATGCACCTTGTTTGCACCCTAAAATGCATTTGATAGGCTTTAAGTCTCCACCTAAGTGTCACTCTACTTCAAAATTACCTATGACTTCTACAATGATTTTGGCACCATGAATTTGAGAAGTTATCACCTTTGTGATCCATGGGGTCCTACTAAAAATCCATGAAGAACATCATTGGATTCTTTAGGTACTTCAATAGCACCTAACCACCATATATCTTTGTGGCATTGGACACTATATGTAAAGTGATGGGTAGATTCTTCACTTTCATCAATAATGGCGTGGGCCATAGCTTCGTTCACGAGTGCCACACTAAGTCTCTCCATACATTTTCCCTTTATGATTTGACATTCATCTAGCTTCAATACAAACTTGAGTTTGGAACCACAATCTACATCAAATAATAAACATTATATTAATAAAAATACTATGAATGTCATTATCACAACAATGGATATAAATTGAATTGTGGATTTGTAAAATTTAACCATTTCTTTTTGAAGCCTCTCCAAATTGACAAATATATTGTTGTACTTTGTGTAGATGAATCCCTTTCTAGATGAGTTTTTCAACTCTTTCTTTGATGTAGATGAATGATGAATGGATGCAGGCATAACATCTTCTATATGCAGGTAATTGCCAAGAGTATTGGCGACATCCTCATTGGTCATCTTCTTCTTCAGAGATACCTTGTAAGGGTATGGAAAAATGCTTTGGAAAATATCTTTGTTTTGCAGAGCCTGCTTCAAAAGATTGTACAATGTAGTGTATGCTCTAGTACTAACACCTGCTTCATCACATACCATCTGTACCTCACTAGGACTAATAATATCTTCTAAGTTTCCTGAAAAATCTTTAATCACTTTGGTTTTGATGTGATTTCCTATTGGTGAATTCAAAATCATAAGCACATGTTTGTTGCTAAGACAAGAATTCAGAAACCTCAATTGATCCTCCATTGTTGAGGAAGTACTGAAGTCTTCAACAAATGACATGCAGAATAATAAACTCAATCTAAAAGTCTTTTAACATAAATAAACAAGCGAAACACATATCTAAGTGTGTAAACACATCGTTTCTGTGCTCCACCACCAGTTGAAAGAGCTTGAAAGGATGATAATGATCGTTTCTTATATCTCATCCCAAGTGGAGTCTCTTTTAGTTGTGTAAGATTGGCTTTTAACTTTGTAATTGTGCTCTCCTTTTCTTCCACATATGGTTAAAGTCCATTATTATGCTCATCCAAAGATTTAATAGCACTTTCTAAAGTGCGTATAGCACTCTAAACTTGAAATGGTTGTGATGAAATTGTTGCATCCAATAATTTGCTATAGAGGTAGAATGGTTAGACAATCACTTGCAATAGCCTAGCAATCCATTTTCACCACTACCAAGGAATTGTAGAAATGTGGAGATACTATGAAATCTAGGATGAACATTAGACATTGGATCTAAGGGACAAAGCACCATTGACCCAAAGATCAATATTCTTCTCTTTCGCTGCACGTCATTCATTTTGAGAATCTATGTCATTGCTACCTCTAGTTGTTGGTGCAAATTCTATTGGAACACAAACCTGTACACTCTTTTTTGGTGCTGGTGTCATGTTCATAATACATGTGAGCACCATGATGTTCCAAAACTCCAGCAACGAATAGGAAGAAGCATAGAGATGGCTAGAATGGCTTGTACAGTAGCTATGTGCAAGAAAAAAAGTGTGTTTTGGTATGTGGATAAGTCAAAATGACTTTTTTCAGTGTGTAAGAGGAAACATAAACTTTTTTTTTTCAAAAATTCATGTTTTGGGGCATCCAAAGTTACGAGTTTGATGATGTGGCACTTAACTTTTGGAGGGATTTTGAAAAGTATGTTTTTTAAAAGTATTTTTTATTACAAGACTAAAAAAACTAACTTCTCACATATACATAAAAGTATGGGCCAATTTGAATAAAGAATAGCTAAAAAAGAGACTTTTTCAGAAAAATCATTTTTTAATTCATAATGATGGAAAAATTTGATGAGGTGAAAAGTGGTTTTTCTCTCTCTCTCTCTATGTGCAAAAGAGAGAGAAGATCTTGGCTCAGCCTAAAAAAAAGTTTAATTCAACCTACCAAACAATGCTCTATTAAATGCACTTTGACCCCTTAAAAAGTACAAGATTAAGCTTAATCTCTAAAAATTAGGAATCCTTACAAGGCCCATGCAGGGTTCACTTTTTTCCTAATGACACTCTAATTTTTTTTGTTTCATTTTTGAAAGTGATGTGCGTGCCTTCCATCTACCTTGCCCAAGCCTACTTCCTAGGCTCTGATACCAACTGTGGGAATTGAACTGATGAACAATTTACTAGGAATATGATGGGATAACCACTTTCCACAAACCCATGGCTGAAGATTACTTCCCAATCCTCCCTCTTAGGGTGTGGTTCAACCATCTTGTGCCTATCATTTCTTGTAACAAGATCCACATGTAATTTGCTATCTTTTGTATTAAGGTCTATATAGCTCTTCAATATAGAGAAAGGGAGTTGTGAGAGAGTTGACTTGCTCTCATAAATTCTCTACCAAGGCATGTAGACCAACACCAAAGCCCACAACATGTTGAAGGTCCCGCAATGGTGTAAGAGAGAGTTGCCATCAGATATATATCTGCTCATGCCCAAAGAGTGTGAAGGTTTGGAACATAGACCATAACCTTTTCAAAGCTAAATCCATTGCTTTCCTCACAACATTATGCTATAGGAGGGGTGATAGATTTCTCAGTGGACATCTAATGCTATTAGAATCCATGGGAAGAAGGATCAAGAACCATAAAAGTAAGCCACCATTTTGTTATGCAATGATCTTTGTAATAATAAGGCAAGGAAACAAACTCAAGAGGAGCTAGATCCCCGATAGGGATATGTTAGGATCCTAGTCTAGTTTGTAATTTTCCTTAACTCCTTATCACGTCCAATACTCTCTTATCATATTATTCAAGCTTGAAAGAAATTAAAGAAATAGACTCTCCAAGTTTCAATAAAGCGCATAAAACCTAAGCTTACTTTTAACAAAGACTTTTTACATCTAAAAACACCATTGGTAATCATAAAGGTCCGCTTTTTACATGATTTTAGACATTATTGATAAACGTGTAATTAATTAGTACGTACTTTAAAATTTTCATACGAGATTTCCTTAAATGACTTTGATTGCATGCTAAAAAGCCTATGGAATTGATTAGAAAGCCATATAACTAGAATTAATAAGAAAATAATAAGAAGTACTTTAATGTTCATATAACAATGATTCATGAATCTTTATATGTTGCGTACTAAAGTTAATACATGGTTATGCTCCATACATTCGAACTGTTGAATTCTAATATACATATATTTTTCTTTAGAATAGACATTGAGTGCTTTTCAAATGAGGATGCGTTTATACTTTAACGCATTATAACATTATAAAATATTTTGAGAGACATGCATAAGGAAATCTATGTTTTTTTAAAAATCAAGGGGGCGTGGTCTAGCGGTTGTGCCTTGTTCACCAAAGCAGATGGCCATGGTTCAAGTCCCACCTTGGAATGGATGCATCAACTCTATATGAGAGTATCTCTGAGTCCTATGTACCATATGATGGGTGTGTGAGTGTGTTTTCCACTCCTACTATATTAAAAAAAAAATCTATGTTTTTATGCCAAAAAATAGTGCATATAGAATAATAGATGGAATCTTACTTTGAATAAGATTTGTCAAATAAAATCATACGTCTTGATTCTATTCACTTAGGAACTTATCACTTTTAATAACTCTTATAATTTAATTCAAGCTTGGAAGAAATTAAAGAAATAAACTTTCCACTTCCAATGAAGTGCAAAAAACCTAAGCTTAATTTGAACAAGAATGTTTTAGATATGAAACTCCATGGTCCTCGTTTTGCATGATTTTAGACACCATTGATAAAATTTTAATTAACTAGTACGTAATTTAAAACTCTCATATGAAATGTCCTTAAATGCCTTTGAATGCATATAAAAAACCTATAGAATCGAGTAGAAACCCATATTCGTAGAATCATAGATAAAATAATAAAAAATACTTTAATGTTCATATAACGATGATTCATGAATCTTTCTATGTTGATTAGTAAAATGAATTTACATGTTCATGCTCCATACATTCTAACTATTGAATTCTAATATACATATATTTCTCGTTAGAATAAGTATTGAGTGCCTTTCAAATGATGATGCGTTTATAATTTCACACATATTAAACATTATAATTTTTTTTGAGAGACATGCATAAGGAAATCTATGTTTTTACGCCAAAAAATAGTGTATATAGAATAGTAGATGGAATCTTACTTTGAATGCGACAACTATAGTAATTTCTCTACATGCAGATAACATTACAAGAAGAGGATAAGTCTATTTTTTCTATAGTTTGAAGCAATCAGTACTGAAATACTAATAAAGGACAAATATCATTAAATTAAAAGAATCATTATTCTCTGCTAAAGGCAAGAAAAAGGGTTAGTAAGAGACAATGATGATTAATGTTTATTTTTCAAATCTAATGAGTTTCTTTAATGCTCGTGGCATGTTTAATTGAAAGACTGGTTTATATGTTGACGTATTTTGAATGATGAATCGCAATTGTCATGCAGAGCATTCCACATTTATAACACCTTTCATAAAAAAAAGGAAAGAATAAATATCCAATCAACTCAATTAAGAAATGAATTAACTCAATTAACTCTGATCGAAAGGTAATATCTCAATATTTGGAAAATGGACCGACCTAGAAATATAAAGATGATGTGAAATGTAAAGGAATGTATTGATATCTAAAGTTTCAAGATATGAACTATTTGTACAATACGAGGAACAAAAAATGGTTGATTATATAATTCTTAAAAAAATTTGGGTTTTTACACATCCATAAATCTTCATCGCAAATCTAATTTGATTAGAATTTAAATTCAAACAAGAACGTTATCTGATGTTACATCTGATTTCAGGTTCAGAGCATTGTAATAATCTTAAAGAAAGTGAAGGAAAACATAGCTCTTTTTTTTTTTTATTTTTCATCTTGAGGGTGAATATTTGTCTATTTCAATTAAATTTGATACTTGTACATCCATGTGTGAAAATTTCACATTTTTACCCTCTTCCAGTTATAATGGTTTTAACTATAATTTTTACCCTCTTCCAGTTATAATGATTTTAAGTATACTGATGACCCAAAGAATGGAAGAGTAATTTCAAGCCGTATTTTTTCATTTATTGAATGAGACCTAAATTCCAACATAGAGAAGGGAAGTTTTAATTTTTTTTTTTTACATTGATGCTTCAAAACATAAGACCTTATATTAATACTACTCGATTTTATCTGTAATTAGAGGTTTTTTTTGCAACACTTCATTTTTGTACATTATTGTTTGTGAAAATCACCCTTAAGTCTTGTCTTTAATGCATATACATTTCCTACAACAAATCATCAAAAGCGTTTTGTGCTTCAAATTTGGTTTTTTCAAAATGTAAAGCTGAACATCATAATGAATTCCATTAAACCATGAACAAACACACCTTAGACACGCAAACATCACAAAGAATATGCGTACACTAACAGACAATTGATAAGAATTTATTGGAGTAGAAACAATGTAAAATGTAAATACTCAATAAAGTGGTAAGCAATTTATGTTTTTCCACAATAAAAGTTCAATGTATTAGCGGACATTTATATTATAATAGTGCAACTACATGCATTGGCCTAGACATAATCCAATTCCATTGATTAATTTTATGATAGTTCAAATAAAACATTGAAGATGTTTGATGACTATGAAGTTTTGATATATACTTTGTTTACATTATCTCAAAATCTAAGAAAAATGGAAAAATATAAAATAGTAATAAAATATTTTAATAAGTGCATAACGTTGTCTAATCATGATTTATCTGAATATTGATAAAGATTTTGTATGTTGAGGTTTCATTATATCGTACATTCTTATCCATCATACATTTTTAACCTTTGAGGTAGTGGAGAACATCTAGAGCACCTTTTTTTTTAATTCTCTATATTATATAGAGGGCATGCTACAACAAAAAAATATCCCTTGCTCATGAGATTGGGGAAAGCATGGCCCTGCATGCTTACACACCTTTTTCCAACTTTTTCTAGACATATAACTCGTACATGGAATAACTAATGTAGTAGAAATTTAAAAAATGGAACTACATGATTGATAGTACTACCTATGTAATTTATCATGATTTTTATTTTAATGTGGGACTACAAAGGATCTTACACTCTTTGCGATTATGTTTCCTCCAGTATTAATATTTTTTCTCATTCAAAGGAGCAATATTCACAATAATCATTAATCCATATTAAAAAGTAACTATTCCTTATTGAGAGGCAAAAATGAATCAAATTGCTATTGCATTTCCATTCTTCAGGTTGGATAGATAGACTGCTAAACATAATATGAGGGTAAAATTGAAATCATCACATGTGTGAATATTAAGTTCATAAAGTTCCATATAGATTCCAACAAAAAAACCCAATTTTTTCGGAAGTAATATTCAATTCCTGTTTTAATGATGTAACTTAGCAGTTGAAAAACAAGATATTTCTCTATATATGATGTTAATGTATTGCATCATATTCAAGAATACACTTCCCACCTCTTTGCATCCGAATAAAGGCTGCCATGTTCATTGCGTTTCGTATTTACAAGAAGTGCTCAATATTCAGAGTACACGTTATTTCTGGAAGTTGAGCAATATGAGGGCAAGACCTTTCATTTTTTTATAAAAGGAAGTTCAGCCGTAGCCAACTCTCCCATGCTTGAATGAATAAAAGAACAAATATACAATGAATGGTATTAGTGCCCTTGAGATCCCCTATATCCCACAAAACAGGGGTATTAAGGCCAATAGCAATGATTGACCAAAATCGGTAGGATAACTAGGATTCGACTAGAGATAAATGTTTCAAAGACAGTTGTTGAGAAGTTTAATGAGTTTTTCGTCACTTTCCTGAGTGGCCCATTTGCTTTTAATCTTGTTGTTTTCCAAGACAAACATCCTATGGTGCCTGAAAGGGCGAGACTTTTTACAATTACATATTCTTCTACCTAACAGGTGTAGAGATTTTTCAATCGACCACTCTTTCTGACGGCCATTAAAGTTTATCGCACATCTTTCTTTCCATATCTTCCATAGTGCTTCCACTCTGACGGCATTCCACAAAGATGATGAGCAGCCAATTGTTTCTCCAAGTAGAGCTTGTTTCCAGCTGATTCGTCTCGTTAAGTTCAAAATCTTAGCGAGATACTGCCAAATCGGGTTGCTTCTAGGGCATGAGAAGAAGAGATGAGCAAGGTCCTGTTCACCACGGATGCAACGCTTACACGAGTGAGGGGCAAGACCTTTCATTACGATCATGGATTCTACAGGATTTAAATCTTCGAAGCATCAGAGTTCTACATTCCAAGAATGGTTCCAGTTTACTGTCTCATTTGAAATAGAAGCTAGGGCTTTCATGTAAGATCTCAGAAAAATGATTTGAATTTTGATTTCATTTGAAGTAGAAGTGAGGTTCTCCATGCAAAAAACTGCTAAGTCTCCAAGATTAACGCCTCTGTTGCAAAGAGAGCCTTCTTTGTGGATTGCCTCGCAGTGGTTGATGACTACATATACATTTTCCTAGCTTTTGGGAGATGCCAATGATGATCAACTAGCACCTGCTTGTTATGCAAATACAGAAAGCTTAAAAAGAGGTGATAAGGCACCTATGATTACATATGCATTGTCCCAGCTTTTGGGAGATGACAATGATGATCAAGCGCCTGCTTGTTATACAAATACAGAAAGTTTAAAAAGATGAGTGTTTCATGAAGATTCTATGGAAAAATCAGGCTGAGAATCAGCTTTTTTTGCATGTGACTTTGTTCCCAAGTTTGTTAATATATCAGCACAAAAAAAGGAAATGGAAAAGCATGAAAAGCAACCACGGAAAGCTTCATTTATAGCTTACGCAAGGATGATCAACGTTAACGTTCATATTTGTGTATCTCTTTAGCTCCTACATATGTGTGTGTGTGCAGTTATATCCTATTGATGTTATCGCATTGCACCAGTGCGCAAATAAAAAGCATGAAAAGCAGCTCAAATTGCAGCTCACATCAGATGAAAAGCAGCTCAAATTGCAGCATTTATCGGTTATGCAAAAAGACTTCCAATTGACTTGCTGTTTGTGTCTAAATGTGTGCACTTATATCCTATTGATGTTACCACATTGCATCAGTGCCCAAATAAAAAGCATAAAAAGCAGCTTTTAGAACTACGTATTCATATTAGCCGCAAGGGCGGCATTTCCAGCTTATACAGCAATATTCACGATTCCCCTTAATGATTTTTAGCTCCTGTGGGTGCATTGTATGTGGCCGAATTTCCGTATATGTCTTCGGTCCGTAAACATTATGCTCGATCTCATTCACCAGCGATGAGTACCTACGATGTTTTGGAACCTTTGATGCTTCCACACGTGATCATTCACTTTAAGTGGTGCACAAACTGGTCGTGGAATTCAAGTTCAGCTAGCTATGGCACCTGTTAACAAATCCTCTAGAGAGCCACCTGGACCAATGTTAGATCAAAAGAATCTGTGGTACCCTTCCTTCAATGCTGCAAAAGATGTATTAGTGGTTGAGAAAAATTGGCCACCTTTTCTTTTATGCCTGGAAAGTTCACCGATTTGGAAATGTATCAGAAAGACTCTCGTGCTTGATCATTCGATCGATTTGAAGCAAGCCCTTCTTTGCAATCAATCGTTCCATGCTCTTTGGAATGCCACTAAAAGCGAGACGCTTTGAAAGTTCTAGAAATAAAGATTTGTGGTCAACTTTGGTGAGCCTCCAAAGAATGGTCCCTAAAGAAATCCATTGGCCTCTTATATAGAAGAGTTAGAAGTTGTAAAAACTCTCCCCCCATTCAAACGGAGCAAAATTTGTTTCATAGAAAACAACATTTTGAAGAATAAATGGGTCCCGAAAAAAGGATGAAAGGATTATTAGAAACCTTTGTATGTCTCTTTGATTCTCTTGTGGTGTTCTCCTTTTTATACAGCAATGGGCTGATGCGTTCTATACCACCGTTGTCGGAAAGACCCTCTGTTGGAAGATCTTATAAATGACAGATTATACCATGTGAACATCCCTCTCTCTCCGACATAGTTATAACTATGTATGCACTTTTGCGTACATAGTTATACAAACACTTATGAATATTTACATACACGTAGCTCCATATGAATACTCTTGCATACATGAAGATTGCATACTTGAAGATTGGGACATTCATATATACAATTATAGGTATTAAACTCTGTTCATGGCAGACATACTGGATATCAAACATTAGCCCTCAAAGTTCATCTGTTGGAACATCACTGAAGGTCTTAATGAATAGATAACATTGTCTCTTTTTGTGCTAATCAATAGATTATCTCAAAAAATGCCTTTATTCCCTTGCGAGTGTACTTCAAGTAACTATGTGTAAACGACACACTAAACGCATATTCCTTGTGATGATCATCATGTGAGAGCATGAGACAGAACCTTCTTGACACATCGGAAAAGTTCTATCCAAGAAATTCGACACATACATGGATGACATAGTAAATGTGACAATATTCAATGTCAAAAAATCTCATCCATTTCATCTGAAACAGAGGCTTTACAG
>CM035415.1:71684467-71894467 GCA_020310875.1 Ceratopteris richardii
AAAAAAAATTTGAATATATAAATAAAAAAATATATAAAATAGGATTAGGGGTTTAGATTTTTATTGGTGGTTAAGTATTTAGGTTTTAGTATTTCAGATTTAAGTCTAAATCTTTAAAATTAGGGTTTTAGGGTTTTAACACCTACATAACATATATACACACACATACACATACACATATAATACCTATATACATGTAGATACACATGCATATAAAAATATACACATTTTAGATCTAGAATTTTAAGATTAGGGTTTTGATATATAAATAAATAAATATATATATATATAATAAGATAATTATATACATAAATAAATATAAAAAGAACTAATGTTTAAATAATTTAATTAAATATATATAATTAAATATATAAAGTTAAATATATAAAAATACGATTACATAATGAAAAAATCTGAATATATAAATTAATATATATATAAAATAGGATAATTATATAGATAAATAAATATAAAAAGAACTAGTGTTTTAAAAAATTTAATTAAATATTTATAATTAAATATATAAAAATAGGATTAAGTAAGGAAAAAATCTGAATATATAAATAATATGTATATATAAGGTAGGATAATTATATAGATAATAAAATATGATAAGAACTAGTATTTTAAATAAATAAATGAAATATATATGATTAAATATATAAAAATAAGTTTAAATTTAATCATTTTAAATAGAGTGAATATATATACAATACACAAACACACATACTTATACACCTATCTATATGCACATATATATACATATACACATATATATACACATGCATATATATATATATATATATATATATATATATATATATATATATATATATATATATATATATATATATATATATATATATATATATATATATTAGGTCTAGATCATTTGGATTAGGGTTTTAGGGTTTTAACACCTACATAACATATATACACACATACACATACACATATAATACATATATACATGTATATACACAAGAGTATAGAAATAAACATAATTTAGGACTAGATCTTTAAAATTAGGGTTTTAGGGTTTAGGCATACATATAACTCAATTAAGAGGAAAAAAATCTGAATATATAGATAAAATAGGATAACTATATAGATTAGGATTTTAAAATCAGGGTTTTAAGTTTTTTTAGGTATTTAAGTATTTAGGTTTAGTATTTCAGATTTAAGTCTTTAAGAGTTAGATTTTTAGGTTTAATATAAAAACAAATGTTCTAAAATGTCCATATTGTAGCAGATGGCTTCTTTGGATCCTGAAGAGAGAATGACATGTCCTTGCACATAGTGCAAGTATCAAATTTATTGAAAACGACAGATTTGTACTGCACATGTTAGAGAGCATGGATCCTTTGATAGGAGTCGACTGGAAGACCTACGTTATCATTCACATGGTCCCCCAGGTGAGCAGATGGACCCAAACGACATTGCACCGGTAACCTCTCGTGGACAAAAGAGAGCAAAAAAAGACTTAGATGTACAAGCAAGCACTAATAATATTACACAGAATGAACATATGGAAGAGATGCTTGAAGCATTTTATGAGATGGACGAAGATCATGATGGTGAAGAAGGTGTCGAGATGGACACAACAGAAATTCCACGATCAGAAGTTGATGAAGAATATGAAAACATGTGAAGATTAGCTCGTTTACCGCTTTACAATGGAGCAAAGATATCTGTACTACGTGCTTCACTCGCGATGCTCAATCTGCAATCCATTTATGGATGGTCAGATAGTACTGTCACTGAATTGTTCAGGTAAGTGGAGAACAAATTGGCTTTCATTGTTGTATCACAATAACTTCATTTACTAATATCATTTTAATTGTTTATTGCAGGCTTCTTAAAGATCAATTTTTGCCAGAGGGCAATGACATGCCTCCAACACGTGGAGATGCGAAAAAACTTTTACGGTCCATTGGAATGGATTATACTAAAATTCATGCTTGTCCGAATGATTGCATTCTCTTTCGGAATGAGTATGAGCATCTCCATGTATGTCCAAAGTGTGGAGCAAATAGATTTAGAGAAGACGTTGTAGGCGAAGCAATCCCCGCAAAGGGTCTTCGCCACTTTCCTATCATTCCACGAATTAAGAACATGTTTAGATGCAAATCTATAGCTGAGTTAATGTCATGGCATACAAAGAGCAGGTCTACAGATAATGTAATGCGAGTGCCAGCTGACTCTGATGCTTGGAAGCACATAGATAGTAAGTGGCCAGAGTTTGCTAGTGAGCCTCGGTCCATACGTCTAGGCCTAGCTATGGATGGAGTGAATCCATTTGGATTACGCAGTTTTTCATGGAGCACATGGCCTGTATGTTTGGTCAATTATAATATCCCACCATGGTTGGCCACAAAGAAAGGTCATTTATTATTAGCTCTTATTGTACGAGGTAAGTATAAGGTAACAAACATGGATGTATATCTTGCACCACTTGTGGAAGAACTGTGCATTTTATGGGATGGGATTACTGTGCGTGACATGTCTCAACCTATAAGAAGACGAGACGTGCGAGTGCAAGGCATACTTATGTGGACAATGCATGATTGGCCTGGTTTTGGTGAATGTTCAAGTTTATCGATTTCAGGTTACCATGCTTGTCCTTTATGTGGACCACGACTCGAAGCACGCTATTCCAAAGCCTGATGGACATGTTTTACGTGAAGGACAAATTGGTCGACAAGCGCAACACCAAATGAAAGCTAACGATTAGAAACAACTATGGGATCCCAAAAAATCCAGTTGCTGGCATGAAACGGTTGTCCATTTTTCATGAACTCCCTTATTGGAGTGAATTGGTGATCAATCATTTGGTAGACCCGATGCATATTTTTAAGAATGTGGGAGAGATGCTTTGGAAAACTTTGATCGGAAAGAAAGAAAGCAAAGCACAAAGGGAGGACTTAGAAGAGCGAGGTCGTATGCGAGAGTTGTGGGCAATTACTAAGCCCAACGGAACAATATCGTTACCAAGAGCTCCTTGGGTGCTTCACAGGATGGAAGAGCAACAAGTGAAGAAAACAATTTCAGAGTTTTGTACACCTACTGGATGCATGAGGTTTCTAAAGACTGCTTTCACACGAAACGAAGATCTTGCAGGACTCAAGTCTCATGATTGGCACAAGTTTTTACAGTTTGTGCTCCCTGTAGCCCTAAAAGATTGTCTTTTCAGAGGATGTACAGAAAACCATTTATAAAATTAGTTCTTTAGTACGGTGGATATCTTCTAAAGAGATAAATAGAGATAGCATAGAGAGTGTGAAACTCAATGCTATTGAGGCTGTTTGTATGGTAGAGAAATACTTTCCCACAAGTATTCTCACTATTCAACTTCATTTACTGGTTCATGTGGTAGATGAAGTTGCAATAGCAGGAACTGTCCATAGTCGATGGATGTTCTTCTTAGAGCACTTTATGAAGACATTAAAAGGGTTCATTTGACAGAGAGCACGTCCAGAGGGTAGCATGGCAGAGGGATGGCTTGTACAAGAATCTCTTGTATTGATAACTGAGTTTCTACGTATATCAGATCCCGAAATGCCTCGCTTATGGAGCGATGATGAAGATGTTCGTCTCGTAGGCGATGAACCACAAGGTAAAGGATTGCAAAGAAAAATGGATGCAGCTTTCAGAGAGAAGGCAATGAAGTTTTGCATAGTTAACTCTGAGCCTATGCAAAGTGGTTAGAAAGGTATGAATTTCCAAGGAAACTAACGCAAAGGAAAGAGCTCAGTTTCGAAGAAATCGTTCCACTCGAGAGCAGATGGCTAGATACATCGGTTTCACAAGCAAAGGCAGCAGGTGAAGATATCTCTGAAGAAGAAGAAGAACTCGCAAAAGGATGTGATTGGGAGTATATTAAATACGGTGCACTATGGTCTCATGGGTGACACTTTCGAATCGCACGAATCGATCAAAATAGGTCTACTTTTGATAGTGGAGTGATGGTGAATTTTTTGCAAAAAAGTAGAGCGAGTGCAAGAGATGATAATGCTCTAGAAGGCGAGTTAGATTATTGTGGTGTGATTCAAGACATCTTGAAACTATCTTTCAGAAAGTTTGATTACTTTGTTTTTGATGTGAAATGGTTCAAAGTAGTCACCTCTGGAAGAAACACAACAGTGAGACGGGATAAGAGCGGTTTGCTTCAAATCGACTCCACAAGATTATGGACAGATGAAAGGGATACATTTGTACTTCCCGAACACTATGAGCAAGTTGTTTTTATACCAGATTCAAAAGACCCAGAGTGGCTATTTGTTTTACAAGTCGCTCCATGTAGTAGACAAATTTTTGAAAACATAGATGTAGAAGAGAGTCCATCTCTAGTGGACTCAGAGATTCATTCGATAGTCGAGGAGGAAGAGATCATTGTTCGAGAAGAAGAGGTCATTGAAGAAGAGGTCATTGAAGAAGAGGTCATTGTTCCAGAGGAAGAAGCAATAGATGATGATCAGGAGGACACCAGCATAGCAAGCGATTTAGAAGCCATCCATATAGAGATAGATATTCTCGGTGCCTCGGATCTTCAAGAGGATGCTAGAATAGAGGACTTTTGAATAAAACACTTGTACGTACTAATTTTTGTTTTTTTTTTTGTTTATTCTCTATATTACTTTTCTTATCGCATGCTAATTATTTGAGTTCTTTTATTACAGAGCATGATGGGAGACAGTCCTCTAGTCACTCCACATTCCATGACAGAGGAGCAGTTTTTGAAGTTTATCTCTCAGGTTCCTCCTGCATATATGGCCGCTGCATCATAGTATTGGATCGCTCGTGGTAGCACTCCTCCCGGCCTCACTCCTGGCGGCCTTACTCCTGCCGGCCTCACTCCCGCTGGCCTCACTCCTACTGGTGTCACTGCGGCCGGTGTCACTCCTGTCGGTGTCACTTCTGCAGGTGGTTCTACTCCCGTAGGAGGTATGTCTCCTAGCTTTGTGACTCCACCACGACCATCTTTGCAGCCATTTCCTACTGGGTCTACTAGTAAACATGTGCGTTCGACACCTCAGTGCGATACAGGTTCTGGCCCGTCTCGTAGATCGAGGTCACGCTTTGGAGCAAGAGGTTCTAGGAGTGGATCTATAGGTAGGTCTGGAGGCGGAGGAGGTGGTTGTTGTGGAGGCAGTGCGACGGACATTGTGTCGCCCGCTTCTACTCCTAGGACGAGTACCTCAGATGTAGGTACACCATTCAGTACACCACGTGGAACACCACATACACCTTGGGGTGCTCATGACCATGATGACTCCAAGGTGTATAGTATCCGAGATGGAGCTCCGGTGATGGATGCGGCTGGCAAAGCAATGCGTGCACGCGTACGACAGCTTTGCTCCATCCAGTTTGGACACTCCATCATGCTGAAATGGAGTGAACAAGATAAAGATCGGAAGAATTATATCACACAGACGATTTACCAGGAGTTCCGACCAGCCGATGGACAGTCTATTGTCAGTTCAGAGTGGATTCTGCACACCGCACGTGAGGTCATGTCCCATCGACGATCCGAGGCACGTGATGCATTCAGAGAAGGCTTACCAAAGCCTGTATGGTTAGATGCTGAGGAGTGGGACATGATTCGTGACGAGTAGCAGCAGACTCTCGATTGATATCGCCAGCAGTGAAATGCCACAGCCACACGTTTAGATACGATTGGACCATCACATTTGGGTAGCGGCGGATATGACACGATGCATCATGAGTTTGTAAGTACCATTTCCTTTATTGAATTTATTTGTGTTAAATTTCTCATCTATGTTTCTCTAATCTTTTTATATTTGTTTCAGGAGCTAGCAATGGGTCGTCCTCCAACACGAACGGAGGAGTCTTACGGATATAGTCATGGGTTGACTGCACTATTGAAGGACTTGGAGGGACACGGTGCGGTAGTTTCATGGGAGCATTTGCGATGAGGTAATTAATTTATAAACTTGGTTTTTACTTGTTGTTTGTAATTTTCATGTGAATTTATCTCATTCCATTAATGTTCTTTGTTGCAGGACTGTTGATATGGAACGTTCTTTGCATGTGTATGGCAGTGGAAGACCAATATTTTGTATTTGATTTTCATATAGCAATACCTGGCTTTGCCACATTTTGTAAAAGCGTCATATATGATAGTGGTTTGCCACACTCTTGTACATGCTTCATTATGGAAATATATAACTTCTTTTGTACATGGTTCATAGTTCATTATGATTATCTCTTTTGTGTCCAATAATATGAAATCATATTTTGGTTGTCATTAGAGTACACATCACATGTAATCGGTTTTTTTTGGGCAGAGTGTATTGTCTTTTGTTAAGCAGCATCATGGTAATGTTGCTGTAGCAAAAGACAAAACACTCTACCCAAAAAAATTTTTGCAGGTATGGTCTTCGGTATACGCGACGGTACTCCCAGTAGTGTCATCGGAATAACCGTCGGTACACCCAGCAGGCGACGGTATAGGCGACGGTACCTCTAGCAGAAGCCTTGATATGTATGCCGGTATTATCGACGCATATACCGACGCATATACCGACTCTTTGGTACCGACGCGCAAACCGACCTTTACACCGGCATCGCGGCAAATTAAGCCGCGTTCATTTTCCTCGGTAAAAACCTCGGTATACCATCGATCTGTTGTAGTGCATGCCTATCTGATTGCACATGGCTTTGAGAATAGTCCAACTAAAAGCACCTTATATGTTAAGCATGCTAATGATGTGCTTCTGATCATTGTTGTGTATGTTGATGACATGCTACTCACTGGTCCTCATGGGAAGCATATTGCTGATCTTAAAGCTGATCTGCATGCCTCATTTGAGATGTCAGATTTGGGGCATTTGCATCATTATTTGGGCATCCAGTTTATGCAAGTTGATGACCAAATAGCTCTATGTCAAACAAAATATGTTGACCTATTATTGTAGCATTTTGGCCTTGAAGATTGCAAACCTATTGCCACTCTTATGGAGACATGTTTACAATTGAGTCTTCATGATGCTAGAGATGCATTTGATGCTATTCTCTATCAGTAGGCTATTGGATGCTTGATTTACTTATGCATTACTCGACCATATTTTCAGTTTGCTATCTCACAAATGAGCAGGTTTATGCATTGACCAAGTGTCAAGCATTGGAAAGTGGTTAAGCGCATCTCTTGCTACTTGAGTGGTACTCGCCTACTTGGATTGTTTTATCCCAAGGGGGGATCATGAGTGCCAGATTTACATGCTTTTTTTGACTCTGACTGTGCTTGTTGCTATTACAATCATTTGTCCACTAGTGGCTTTTGTTTCATGCTTGGTAGCTCATGTATATCTTGGTTGAGCAAGAAGCAGCCCACTGTGGCCACTTCCAGTTGTGAGGCTGAGTATAGGGTAGCTTTCATAGAGACTCTTGAGTGTGTGTGGCTCATATGCCATATGGCTGATTTGGGAGTTGGTCAGTCTTTTGCCACCACCATCTTCACTGACAGTTAGAGTGCATTCGTAGTTGTGAGGAACCTTGTGTTCCATCCTTGCACTAAGCACATTGAGGTGCATTATCATTATGTTATGGAGAGGTTCTCTGGTGGAGAGATCAGCTTGGCATATGTTCCCACACACGACAAATTTGCAGACCTTTTCACGAAGGCTCTGCCTAGGAAGAAGTTTGAAGCTTTCCACAAAGCTTTGGGCTTACTTCCTTTTGTGGATTTTTAAATCTAATGATTTTGGGCTTACTTCCTTATGTTTATTTTTCAAATCTAATGATTTTCTTTAATGTTTGTGGTAGGTTTAATTGAAAGACTGGTTTATATTTTGACGTGTTTTTAAAGATGAATCGCAATAATCATGCAGAGCATTCCTCATTTATAACCTCTTTCATATAAAAAAGAAGAATAGATATCCAATTTCATATAAAAAAGAAGAATAGATATCCAATGATATGAGAAGATTGTGTCACTTCTCAATTAAGAAATGAACTGATCTTATCGAAAGGCAATATCTCAATATTTGGAAAATGGACCCGACCTCGAAATATAAAGATGATGTGAAATGTAGTAGTTGATAGGACATTTTGTTCTTTTGTAAAGGAATGTGTTGGTATCTTGAATAGGAAGACGACAAGGATGTTATAAAGTTTCAAGATATGAACTATTTGTACAATACGAGGAACAAAAATGGTTGATTATAGACTTTAAAAAGCTTTTGGTTTTACAATTTATTTATTTATTTATTTATTCATAAAAGGAAGCTCGACAATACCCTACTCTCCCACACGTTAATTAAATAAAAAGGAAACAAATGAAGAGGTGAATGGGACTAGCACCCATGGGACCCCCCGAATCCCACAAAATAGGGGAAGAACACACAAAGCTAGAGGGTTTTACAAAAGGGGTTGATAACCCTCACGTCCCCTTCTTGCGGGGCCCACTTGGATTTAAGCTTTTTGTTCTTCAAGAAAAACACTCTGTGATGTCTGAAAGGTGGGGGCTTCTTACAATTGGAAATTCTTTTACCTAAGAGGAAAAGAGCTTTCTTGATACACCATTTATAAATGGTTTTACGATTTATGAATCGTCATCGCAAATCTAATTTGATTAGAATTTAAATTCAAACAAGAACGTTATCTGATGTTACATCTGATTTCAGCTTCAAAGCATTGTAATAATCTCAAAGAAATTAGTGAAGGAAAACCTAGTTCTTCTCTTTTAATTTTCCATCTTGAGGTGAGAATTTTTCTATTTGAATTAAAATTGATACTTGTACATCCATGTGTGAAAATTTCAAATTATAATGATTTTAAGTTTAATTTTTTGAGTCAATAATCTAATGGAAGACTCTTATAATTCCTTACGATTATTCCTGCAATTATGAAGCTGCATAATTTCTGATCTTTTCTAACCATATGGATCCTAAGTTCTTTGAAAAATATATTGATGACCCAAAGAATGGAAGAGCAATTTCAAGCCGTATTTTTTCATTTATTGAATGAGACCTAAATTCCAACGTAGAGAAGGGAAATTTCATTTTTTAAATTTCATTTTTTTTTACATTGATGCTTCAAAACATAAGATCTTATATTAATACTACTAGATTTTATCTGTAATTAGAGGTTTATTTTGCAGCACTTGATTTTTGTACATTATTGTTTATTTTAATTGATACACATGAAGAAAAAAAAATAAACGTACAATCATGATTGTGAAAATCACCTTCAAGTCTTGTCTTTAATGCATATACATTTCCTACAACAAATCATCAAAAGCGTTTTGTGCTTCAAATGCGGATTTTTCAAAATGTAAAGCTAAACATCATAATGAATTCCATTAAACCATGAGTAAAACACACCTTAGACACGCAAACATCACAAAGAATATGCGTACACTAACAGACAATTGATAGGAATTTCGACGAGTAGAAATAATAGAAAATGTAAATACTCAATGAAGTGGTAAGCAACAAATTTTTTTCACAATAAAAGTTCAATAGCGTACATTTGAATCATAACAGTGAAACTACGTGCATTGGCGTAGACATAATCCAATTCATTTTATTAATTTTATGATAGCTTTAAGCACAACATTGAAGATGTGTAATGACTATGAAGTTTTGATATATAATTTGTTTACATTATCTCAAAATCTAAGAAAAGGAGAAAACAATATAAGATAATAATAAATTAATATTTTAGTAAATGCATAACGTTGTTTCATCATGATTTATGTGAATATTAATAAAGTTTTGTATGTTAAGGTTTCATACGATTAAATTCTTATCCATCATACATTTTTAACCTTTGAGGTAGTGGAGAACATCTAGAGCACTTTGTTTTAATTCTCTATATTATATAGAGGGCATGCTACAACAAAAAAAATCCCTTGCTCATGAGATTGGGGAAAGCATGGCCCTGCATGCTTACACACCTTTTTCCAACTTTTTCTAGACATGTAGCTCGTACATGGAATAACTAATGTAGTAGAAATTTAAAAATGGAACTACATGATTGATAGTACTACCTATGTATTTTATCATGATTTTTATTGTAATGTGGGACTAAAAAGGATCTTACACTCTTTGAGATTATGTTTCCTCCAGTGCTAATATTTTTTCTCATTCAAAGGAGCGATATCCATAATAATCATTAATCCATATTAAAAAGTAACTATTCCTTATTGAGAGGAAAAATTGAATCAAATTGCTATTGCATATCCATTCTTCAGGTTGGATAGATAGATTGCTAAACATAATATGAGGGGTAAATTGAAATCATCACAAGTGTGAATATTAATTTCATAAAGTTCCATAAGGATTCCAACAAAGAAACCCAATTTTTTGGAAGTAATAATCAATTCCTCTTTTAATGATGTAACTTAGCAGTCAAAAAACAAGATATTTCTCTGTAGATGATGCTAATGTATTGCATCATATTCAAGAATACACTTCCCACCTCTTTGCATCCCGATAAAGGCTTCCATGTTCATTGCATTTCGTATTTACAAGAAGTGCTCAATATTCAGAGTACATGTTATTTCTGGAAGTTGAGCAATATGAGGGCAAGACCTTTCATTTTTTTGTAAAAGGAAGTTCAGCCATAGCCAACTCTCCCATGCTTGAATGGATAAAAGAACAAATATACAATGAATGGTATTAGTGCCCTTGAAATCCCCTATATCCCACAAAACAGGGATATCAAGGCCAATAGCAATGATTGACCAAAATCGGTATGATAACTAGGATTCGACCAGAGATAAATGTTTTAAAGACAGTTGCTGAGAAGTTTAATGAGTTTTTTGTCACCTTCCTGAGTGATCCACTTGCTTTTAATCTTGTTGTTTTCCAAGACAAACATCCTATGGTGTCTGAAAGGGCAAGAATTTTTACAATTACATATTCTTCTACCTAACAGGTGTAGAGTTCAATCGACCACTCTTTCTGATGGCCATCAAACTTTATTGCACATCTTTCTTTCCATATATTCCATAGTGCTTCCGCTCTGATGGCATTCCACAAAGATGAAGAGCAGCCAATTGCTTCTCCAAGTAGCGCTTGTTTCTAGTTGATTCATCTTGTTAAGTTCAAATCTTAGCGAGATACTGCCAAATCAGGTTGCTTCTAGGGCATGAGAAGAAGAGATGACCAAGGTCCTCTTCACCACGGATGCAACGCTTACACGAGTGAGGGGCAAGACCTTTCATTACATTCATGGATTCTACAGGATTTAAAGCTTCGAAGCGTCATAGTTCTACATTCCAAGAATGGTTCTAGTCTACTGTTTCATTTGAAATAGAAGCCAGGGCTTTCATGTAAGATATCAGAGAAATGGTTTGAATTTCGATTTCATTTGAAGTAGAAGTGAGGTTCTCCATGCAAAAAACTGCTAAGTCTTCAAGATTATTGCCTCTGTTCCAAAGAGAACCTTCTTTGTGGATTGCCTCTCAGTGGTTGAAGTGACTTCGGTGGTTGATGACTACATATACATTGTCCTAGCTTTTGGGAGATGCCAATGATGATCAACTAGCACCTGCTTGTTATGCAAATACAGAAAGCTTAAAAAGAGGTGATAAGGCACCTATGGTTACATATGCATTGTCCTAGCTTTTGGGAGATGACAATGATGATCAAGCGCCTGCTTGTTATACAAATACAGAAAGCTTGAAAAGATGAGTGTTTCATGAAGATTCTATGGAAGAAGCAGGCTGAGAATCAGCTTTTTTTTCATGTGACTTTGTTCCCAAGTTTGTCAATATATCAGCACAAAAAAAGGAAATGGAAAAGCATGAAAAGCAACCACGGAAAGCTTCATTTATAGCTTACGCAAGGATGATCAACGTTAACGTTCATATTTGTGTATCTCTTTAGCTCCTACATATGTGTGTGTGTGCAGTTATATCCTATTGATGTTATCGCATTGCATCAGTGCGCAAATAAAAAGCATGAAAAGCAGCTCAAATTGCAGCATTTATAGGTTATGCAAAAAGACTCCCAATTGTATGTATGTGTGTGCACTTATATCCTATTGATGTTACCACATTACATCAATGAAAAGCAGCTCAAATTGCAGCATTTATCGGTTATGCAAAAAGACTTCCAATAGACTTGCTGTTTGTGTCTATGTGTGTGCACTTATATCCTATTGATGTTACCACATTGCATCAGTGCCCAAATAAAAAGCATAAAAAGCAGCTTTTAGAACTACGTATTCATATGAATGTTGTAATGCTTGCCCTCTTTAAAAGTATTATTTGCCGCCATGTAAAAAAAAAGCTGAACAAAATCATGAAAATCAGCCGCAAGGGCGGCATTTCCAGCTTATACAGCAATATTCACGATTCCCCTTAATGATTTTTAGCTCCTGTGGGTGCATTGTATGTGGCCGAATTTCCGTATATGTTTTCGGTCCGTAAACATTATGTTCGATCTCATTCACCAGCGATGAGTACCTACGATGTTTTGGAACCTTTGATGCTTCCACACGTGATCATTCACTTTAAGTGGTGCACAAACTGGTCGTGGAATTCAAGTTCAGCTAGCTATGGCACCTGTTAACAAATCCTCTAGAGAGCCACCTGGACCAATGTTAGATCAAAAGAATCTGTGGTACCCTTCCTTCAATGCTGCAAAAGATGTATTAGTGGTTGAGAAAAATTGGCCACCTTTTCTTTTATGCCTGGAAAGTTCACCGATTTGGAAATGTATCAGAAAGACTCTCGTGCTTGATCATTCGATCGATTTGAAGCAAGCCCTTCTTTGCAATCAATCGTTCCATGCTCTTTGGAATGCCACTAAAAGCGAGATGCTTTGAAAGTTCTAGAAATAAAGATTTGTGGTCAACTTTGGTGAGCCTCCAAAGAATGGTCCCTAAAGAAATCCATTGGCCTCTTATAACGAAGAGTTAGAAGTTGTAAAAACTCTCCCCCCATTCAAACGGAGCAAAATTTGTTTCATAGAAAACAACATTTTGAAGGATAAATGGGTCCCGAAAAAAGGATGAAAGGGTTATTAGAAACCTTTGTATGTCTCTTTGATTCTCTTGTGGTGTTCTCCTTTTTATACAGCAATGGGCTGATGAGTTCTATACCACCGTTGTCGGAAAGACCCTCTGTTGGAAGACCTTATAAATGACAGATTATACCATGTGAACATCCCTCTCTCTCCGACATAGTTATAACTATGTATTGACTTTTGCGTACATAGTTATACAAACACTATGAATATTTACATACACGTAGCTCCATATGAATACTCTTGCATACATGAAGATTGCATACTTGAAGATTGGGACATTCATATATACAATTATAGGTATTAAACTCTGTTCATGGCAGACATACTGGATATCGAACATTAGCCCTCAAAGTTCATCTGTTGGAACATCACTGAAGGTCTTAATGAATAGATAACATTGTCTCTTTTTGTGCTAATCAATAGATTATCTCAAAAAATGCCTTTATTCCCTTGCGAGTGTACTTCAAGTAACTATGTGTAAACGACACACTAAACGCATATTCCTTGTGATGATCATGATGTGAGAGCATGAGACAGAACCTTCATGACACATCGGAAAAGTTTTATCCAAGAAATTCGACACATAGATGGATGACATAGTAAATGTGACAATATTCAATGTCAAAAAATCTCATCCATTTCATCTGAAACAGAGGCTTTACAGCCCAAGGAATGTAGTTTCAGACACCTGTTCATTTCACTTTATCTTTTACTCAACTGTTTCTTGATACATAGAACTGTTGGGAGTGGAAGAGGTTTTAAACCTCCAAATCCACTTGTTTGGATATCAAGCTTTTGGTCGTCCATGATAGACAGACAATGAGCTAGATCTGTGTAGTTTTTGCACCTTTATTTCTTTCATATCTAATTGTAACGTCTGCTTGTTTACTTTTCTAGCAGTTATATTTATCAAATGAGAGGATACAACTATATTTATTGATTTTAGAAGCATCTTAGTTTTGGATGCTATAAACGAGCCATCTAACTTGTAGATCCTATTTCAACGTCCTCTTTCTTTGATTTTCTCTCTCTCTCTCTCTCTCTCTCACACACACACACACACATATATATATATATATATATATATATATATATATATATATATATATATATATATATATATATATATATATATACACACATATATATATATATATATATATATATATATATATATATATATATATATATATAACACATATATGTGAGAGAGAGCACATTCGAATGTATCGTTTCTTTTTCCTCTTTGGAAAGAAAGAGCATTGGAAATAAAGTTTTGCCACCACCATCTTCACTGACAGTTAGAATGCATTGGCACTTGCAAGGAACCTTGTGTTCCATGCTTGCACTAAGCAAATTGAGGTGTATTATCATTATGTTATGGAGAGGTTCTCTGGTGGAGAGATCAGCTTGGCATATGTTCCCACGCACGAGAACATTGCAAACTTTTTCACGAAGGCTCTGCTTAGTTAGAAGTTTGAAGCTTTCTGCAAAGCTTTGGGCTTACTTCCTTTTGTGGATTTTCAAATCTAATGATTTTGGGCTTACTTCCTTATGTTTATTTTTCAAATCTAATGATTTTCTTTAATGTTTGTGGTAGGTTTAATTGAAAGACTGGTTTATATTTTGACGTGTTTTGAATGATAAATCGCAATAATCATGCAGAGCATTCCTCATTTATAACATCTTTCATAAAAAAAAGAAGAATAAATATCCAGTGATATGAGAAGATTGTGTCACTTCTCAATTAAGAAATGAATTGATCTTATCGAAAGGTAATATCTCAATATTTGGAAAATGGACCCGACCTCGAAATATAAAGATGATGTGAAATGTAGTAGTTGATAGGACATTTTGTTCTTTTGTAAAGGAATGTGTTGGTATCTTGAATACGAAGACGACAAGGATGTTATAAAGTTTCAAGATATGAACTATTTGTACAATACGAGGAACAAAAAATGGTTGATTATAGACTTTAAAAAACTTTGGTTTTACCATTTTTTTATTTATTCATAAAAGGAAGCTCGACAATACCCTACTCTCCCACACGTTAATTAAATAAAAAGGAAACAAATGAAGAGGTGAATGGGACTAGCACCCATGGGACCCCCCGAATCCCACAAAATAGGGGAAGAACATACAAAGCTAGAGGGTTTTACAAAAGAGGTTGATAACCCTCAAGTCCCCCTCATGCGGGGCCCACTTGGATTTAAGCTTTTTGTTCTTGAGGAAAAACACTCTGTGATGTCTGAAAGGTGGGGGCTTCTTGCAATTGGAAATTCTTTTACCTAAGAGGAAAAGAGCTTTCTTGATACACCATTTATAAATGGTTTTACGATTTATAAATCGTCATCGCAAATCTAATTTGATTAGAATTTAAATTCAAACAAGAACGTTATCTGATGTTACATCTGATTTCAGCTTCAAAGCATTGTAATAATCTCAAAGAAATTAGTGAAGGAAAACCTAGTTCTTCTCTTTTAATTTTCCATCTTGAGGTGAGAATTTTTTTATTTGAATTAAAATTGATACTTGTACATCCATGTGTGAAAATTTCAAATTATAATGATTTTAAGTTTAATTTTTTGAGTCAATAATTTAATGGAAGACTCTTATAATTCCTTACGATTATTCCTGCAATTATGAAGCTGCATAATTTCTGATCTTTTCTAACCATATAGATCCTACGTTCTTTGAAAAATATATTGATGACCCAAAGAATGGAAGAGTAATTTCAAGCCGTATTTTTTCATTTATTGAATGAGACCTAAATTCCAACATAGAGAAGGGAAATTTCATTTTTTTTACATTGATGCTTCAAAACATAAGATCTTATATTAATACTACTAGATTTTATCTGTAATTAGATGTTTTTTTTTGCAACACTTCATTTTTGTACATTATTTTTTATTTCAGGTTTAATTGATACACGTGAACAAAAAAGAAAACGTACAATCATGATTGTGAAAAGCACCTTCAAGTCTTGTCTTTAATGCATATACATTTCCTACAACAAATCATCAAAGCGTTTTGTGCTTCAAATGCGGATTTTTCAAAATGTAAAGCTAAACATCATAATGAGTTCCATTAAACCATGAATAAAACACACCTTAGACACGCAAATATCACAAAGAATATGCGTACACTAACAGACAATTGATAGGTATTTTGACGAGTAAAAATAGTAGAAAACGTAAATACTCAATGAAGTGGTAAGCAATAAATTTTTTTCACAATAAAAGTTCAATAGCGTACATTTGAATCATAACAGTGAAACTATATGCATTGGCCTAGACATAATCCAATTCATTTGATTAATTTTATGATAGCTTTAAGCACAACATTGAAGATGTTTAATGACTATGAAGTTTTGATATATAATTTGTTTACATTATCTCAAAATCTAAGAAAAGGAGAAAACAACATAAGATAATAAATCATACATTTTTAACCTTTGAGGTAGTGGAGAACATCTAGAGCACTTTGTTTTAATTCTCTATATTATATAGAGGACATGCTACAACAAAAAAAAATCCCTTGCTTATGAGATTGGGGAAAGCATGGCCCGGCATGCTTACACACCTTTTTTCCAACTTTTTCTAGATATGTAACTCGTGCATGGAATAACTAATGTAGTAGAAATCTAAAAATGGAACTACATGATTGATAGTACTACCTATGTAATTTATCATGATTTTTATTGTAATGTGGGACTAAAAAGGATCTTACACTCTTTGAGACTATGATTCCTCCAGTGCTAATATTTTTTCTCATTCAAAGGAGCAATATCCATAATAATCATTAATCCACATTAAAAAGTAACTATTCCTTATTGAGAGGCAAAAATGAATCAAATTGCTATTGCATTTCCATTCTTCAGGTTGCATAGATAGAGTGCTAAACATAATATGAGGGGAAAATTGAAATCATCACATGTGTGAATATTAATTTCATAAAGTTCCATAAGGATTCCAACAAAAAAACCCAATTTTTTGGAAGTAATATTCAATTCCTCTTTTAATGATGTAACTTAGCAGTCAAAAAACAAGATATATCTCTGTAGATGATGCTAATGTATTGCATCATATTCAAGAATACACTTCCATGTTCATTGCATTTCGTATTTACAAGAAGTGCTCAATATTCAGAGTACATGTTATTTCTGGAAGTTGAGCAATATGAGGGCAAGACCTTTCATTTTTTTGTAAAAGGAAATTCAACCGTAGCCTACTCTACCATGCTTGAATTAATAAAAGAAAAAATACACAATGAATGAGATTAGTGCCCTTGGGATCCCCTATATCCCACAAAGTAGGGGTATCAAGGCCAAAAAGCAATGACTGACCAAAATCGGTAGGATAACTAGGATTTCTACGGGAGATAAATACTTTAAAGAGAGTTGCTGAGAAGTTTAATTATTTTTTCGTCACCTTCCTGAGTGGCCCACTTGCTTTTAATCTTGTTGTTTTCCAAGACAAACATCCTATGGTGTCTGAAAGGGCAAGACTTTTTACAGTTACATATTCTTCTACCTAACAGGTGTAGAGATTTTTCAATCGACCACTCTTTCTGATGGCCATCAAACTTTATCGCACATCTTTCTTTCCATATACTCCATAGCACTTCCCCTCTGATGGCATTCCACAAAGATGAAGAGCAGCCAATTGTTTCTCCAAGTAGAGCTTGTTTCCAGCTGATTCGTCTTGTTAAGTTCAAAATCTTAGCGAGATACTGCCAAATTGGGTTGCTTCTAGGGCATGAGAAGAGATAGACCTTTCATTACATTCATGGATTCTACAGGATTTAAAGCTTTGAAGCATCACAGTTCTACAATGGTTCCAGTTTACTGTTTCATTTGAAATAGTATGTGTGTGCTTATATCTATTGATGCTATCACATTGCATCAGTGCACAAATAAACAAGCATGAAAAGCAGCTCAAATTGGAGCATTTATCGGTTATGCAAAAAGACTTCCAATTGGCTTGCTGTTTGTGTCTATGTGTGTGCAGTTATATCTATTGATGTTACCACATTGCATCAGTGCCCAAATAAAAAGCATAAAAAGCAGCTTTTAGAACTACGTATTCATATGAATGTTGTAATTCTTGTCCCCTTTAAAAGTATTATTTACCGCCATGTAAAAAAAAAAGCTGAAGGAAAACATGAAAATCAGCCACAAAGGCGGCATTTCCTGCTTATACAACAAAGTTCACGTGTCCCCTTAATGATTTTAGCTCTTGTGGGTGCATTGTATGTGGCCAAATTTCCGTATATGTTTTCGGTCCGTAAACATATGTTCGATCTTATTCACCAAAGACTTATAACATAAGAAAAGCTGAAGGAAAGCCTAAAAAGCTGCCGTAAAAAGCAGCATTTGTAGGTTATATCATGACATTGCCGACTAGCATTGATTTCGGCGGATGCTCTTAGCTCCTACATGACATGTGGAGATGAATGTAGCTGCACTTGAATTACATGTTTGGCATCGTGCGGTCAACTTTGGAAGCCCTCCTAAAGAATGGTCTATCAAAAATCTCTTTTTCGTTTAGGCAAAATAATTTTATATTGTAAGAAGCCCCCACCCTTTAGACATCATAGAGTTTTCAAGATCAAAACCAAGTGGGCCTTACATGAGGGAATGAGAGGGTTATCTTCTTTGTAAAATTCTTTGGTAATCTTTAAGCAGCCCTTGCTTTGTGGAATACGGGGGGTCCTATGAGTGCTAAGCTCATTCACTTGTACAACTGTATTCTCTATTAATTAAAGTTTGGTAGAGTAGACTCAGCCGAATTTCCTTAAAAAAAAAACTCTTCAGACTCTAATCTCAGAGTGAACTACGAAGATTGATGCCGCTTAACGTAGACGATGAATACCTGCGATGTTTTGGAACCTTTGATGCTTCCGCACATGATTTGAAGAATAAAGAGAAACGTAGTTATTCAACATTGAGATTAAGTGGTGCACAAACTGGTCGTGGATTAGATAGGAATTCAAGTTCAAGTAGCTATGGTGCCCATTAACAGAGAACAAGATGTCCGCCCTCATGTGGCAAATCATCTAGAGAGCACCTGGACCAATGTTAGATCCAACAAAATCGCTGATAGCCTTCCTTCAATGGTGCAAAAGATTTATTAGTGGTTGAGAAAACATCGGTTACCCTTTTTTTTATGTTTGAAAAGTGCTTTGATTTGGAAATGTGTCACAAATACCCTCTGGCTTGATCATTTCATCAATTTGAAGCAAGCCCCTCTTGGCAAAGCTATCAATTTGAAGCAAGCCCCTCTTGGCAAAGCCCCTCTTGCATACATGAAGATTGCATACCTGAAGATTGGGACACTCAGATATACAATTATACGTATTAAACTCTGCTCATGGCAGACATACTGGATATCGAACATATTTAGCCCTCAAAGTTCACCTGTTGGAACATCAGTTAAGATTTTAATGATGCCTATTGTCTCTTTTTGTGCTAATCAATAGCTTATCTCAAAAAATGTCGTTATTCCCTTACGAGTGTAAAGGACACACTAAACGCATATTCTTTATGATGATTATCATGTGAAAGCATGAGAGAGAACCTTCATGCCACATAGGAAAAGTTATATCCAAGAAATTCGACGTACTCATATATGGATGACATAGTAAATGTGACAATCTTCAATGTCAAAAAATCTCATCCATTTCATGTGAAACAGAGGTGTCACAGCCCAAGGAATTTAATTTTAGACACCTTTTCATTTCATTTTATCTTTTACTCATTTCTTCCTTGAGACATAGAACTGTTGGGAGTGAAAGAGGTTTTATACCTCCCAAATCCACTTCTCTGCATATCAAGTTTTTGGTCGTCCGTCATAGACAATGAGCTAGATTATGTAGTTTTTGCAGCTTTATTTCTTTCATATCTAATAGTGACGTCTACTTGTTTGTTTTTCTAGCAGTTAATTTATAAAATGAGATGATGAAACTATCTTTATTGATCTTAGAAGCATCTTCTTTTTGGATGCTATAAACGAGCCATGTAACTTGTAGATCCTAATTCAACGTCCTCTTTCTTTGAGATTTAAAAACACACACACACATATACATACATACATACATATATATATATATATATATATATATATATATATATATATATATATATATATATATGTGTGTGTGTGTGTGTTTATGCATATGTATACATATACATATACATATACATATACATATACATATATATATATATGTGTGTGTTTATGCATATGTATACATATACATATACATATATATATATATATGCTACAAACGAGATCCTTTTTTCCACGTAATTTGAAGATTCTATTTCAACCTCTTAACCTTTTGAGTTTTATAAAACATTTCCTTGATATATATATATATATATGTATATATATATATATATATATATATATATATATATATATATATATATATATATATATATATATATATATATATGTGCCTGTATAGCATGGAATGTTTCCTTTCTTTTTCCACTTTGGAAAGAAAGAGCATCGGAAAAAAAGTGCACGTTCCTTCAATTTCAATTATAAGACATTAGGGTAGAAAATGCCAAAAATGGATTGTGTAAGGAGTTTAATTAGTTGTGCTTAATCTACATTAAAATTGTCAAATAATCTCTCCAAATGCACGTGGAGCGCGCATGTGTATGGAAGTGGTGTGCCACAATTTTGTATTTGGCTCATATATGGTAGTGGTGCACCAAAATTTTGTATTTGATTCTTATATGGTAGTGCTTTGCCACATTTTGTATTTGCCTCATATATGACAGTGGTTTTCCACATTTTGTATTTGCTTCATATATGATAGTGGTTTTCCACACTCTTGTACATGCTTCATTTACGAAATATATAACTTTTTTATTGTACATGGTTCATGGTTCATTCTACTCATCTCTTTTGTGTCTGATAGTATTTTGCTTTATTAAATCATGTTTTGGTTGCCATTAGAGTACACGTCACATGTACTCAGTTTTTTCTTTGGGCAAAGTGTATTGTCTTTTGCTAAACAACATCATGGTAATATTGCTGTAGCAAGAGACAACACACTTTGCCCATAAAAATTTTGCAGATATGATCGTCGGTATGCATGACGGTACTCCCAGGATGGTCGACGGTATGCCCACCAGTATACGTGATGGTATATCCATTAGTCACCAGTATAGGTGCCGATATGGGTGTCTGTATGAGCACCAATGGTTTCGATGCTTATATCGATGCAAATACGGATGCTCATACTGATGCATATATCGATGCTCATACCGGCATTTTGGTTCCGATGCCTATACTGACCCTTACACTGATATCGGGGCAAAATCGCACCCATTGATTTTCCTCAGTAAAAGCCTTGGTATAGCCCTGATATGTTGTAGTGTTTAAAATAATCTCTTTTCTTTTAGTCAA
Source organism: Ceratopteris richardii (assembly GCA_020310875.1). NCBI lineage: Eukaryota > Viridiplantae > Streptophyta > Polypodiopsida > Polypodiales > Pteridaceae > Ceratopteris > Ceratopteris richardii. Next base: position 71,705,892 of record CM035415.1, read on the forward strand.
GATGCACCTCTCATGGAGAACCTCAATCCAAACACTTTTACTGAGTTTTCAATGAGTGGAATTGTGTGTGATAAATTCCATACCAATATTGTGCTAATTCAAGAGTATGCAACAATGAGAAAGGTATTTTGAAAAGCCACCTTCTGAAGTGCATTACACAGAAGGAAAAATGCATATTGACATTGGATAGTTGGAGTTGTTTATTCAATTGATCCTTGACTTGTAAGGTACCCACATTTTCATACTCTTCATGATCTCATTAGATCTGTAGGAGATGATGAATGTGGTTTACATGGATATTGTTCAAGGCTTTTGGAGTTTTCAAACAACTACATGCAATACATTAGCTATCTACAAAATGTATTAGATCAGAAGGATTTAGAAAAATAGTTGGTCCTTTCGACTTCTGAGATTGAAAGTTTAAAACAAATGAAATAAAATCCTATAGAATTTAGAATGCATTCAAAATAAACTAAGACTATTTCTTAATTTGATTGAAATATGTGGCTAGAAGAAAAAGAGAAAATTTCTAGGGATCATATAGTGAATGTGCTAGGTTTAAACATGTTTAACAATCATGAATTATTATATTTTTGTAATGAAATTATGAATCAACATTATATTTTAAAGCTGTTGAAGTTGGATGAGGATCCATGCTTAAAAAGGTTCATTTTTAAAGACTAGTAAAGGAAATGAAAATGTTCTTAGACCCATCTCAAAATCAAGAGGTTTGTGATGGCATTGGAGTGACTAGAAAAGGTTACATAGCAACTTCAAAAGTGTGGTGTCAATTTCTTAAATTCAATAAAATAAAAAGCTTTCGTAGACCTCCTCATGTAGGAAAGTATATGTTTTGTGTGAATAAGGAAATTCCGTCCATATTTGGGATTATAAACATATTCATGGAAACATGCCTATGATATATAAAAACAAACTTTGCATCACTTACAATGAGATTAACAATATATGGATAGATATTAGGAAACTTCAAACGTATATGGTTCGATTCTATGATATAAAAGAAAATGAATGATCTCGACTTTTGAATTTCTAATGAAACATGATGAAGCTAAAATTCAAAAACATCAAAAGATGGAAAGAATTAGTATTTCACTAATGAATGGAGCTTTGGACTATAGCCTTGGTAAACTTGATACTCCATCTTCCAAAGCACAATCAGAAATGGAGTTATGGTGGATATGGTGTGCTTAAGTTCCATCTAAGAATCATAAAGTGCTTAAATGGTTGTTTTCAAAGACAAATATTCCAAATGTTATTAAAAAATGGAGGTGAATTGATCACTCCTAAACATTATGAAATGTTTAAATTGAGTGGCATTTAAGTGAAAATTTTAAAGACGCTCAAGTGCATGTTCAATAGAAGGTGTGCAAATTGTAAGTACCCTTGTCTATACTAGATGCAAAGTCTAAGTACAAGATGGTGGATAGTTAGAACTGAGGTTGGCCAAGCTCCTTCCAGAAAAAATATAAATCTTGATAATTTTCTATGTTCTACCATGATCTGGGATCGTATAATTCAAATAGAATTGACAAATTTACATATATTATGTACATTGCATGGAGAGCTTAGAAACATTGAGAATTTAGATTCATCGTCACTTGGATTATGCATATTCCATCAAATCTACAAATTGTGCAGATGAATGTATTGAAAAATGTGAAACTTTGCTCTAAGAAATGGGATTTCATGGTGAAGATGTTCATCTTAGGAAAGATCCAAGGCGTTTAGGAGGTGCATGTGATGTACTGTAGGATATATCAATGGGAGGTGCGAAAGAAACACTACAACATATCAAGGGCATACTGACGTTCGACATACTGACACTCACGTGTCCGTGTCGGTATGACCGTCAAAACATTTTGGAAAACCGACTAGGCGATGGACACGTCGGTACAATTGCATCGGTATATGCATCGGTATATGCATCGGTATATGCATCGGTATATGCATCCGTATAAGCATCGGTAAATTACTAGAAACTATCGATGCTCATACGGATGCTCATACCGATGCCCTGTTTTAATCAGGCTTGAGAGCGAAAATTCGACGTTTCGGGCATTTTGAAACTAGATCTTCTACTGTCAACTCTGTGCGTGCAAACAACATATCTCTGTTTGTCACTCTTTCATTCTCTCTCTCTCTCTCCCTCTCCCTCCCTCTCTCTCTCTCTCCCCCTCCCTCTCTCTCTCTAAGCACACCTCTATTTTTCTAGATCTAAAGTTTTGGTAAGTATATTGCACATATTGTGGCACTCTTTTTTCTTTCTTTATGTTTTTTCATTTCAAATATCTTCTCTCTTTAATTTTTCAAGAGATTTTGGGAGCAAGACTTTGGGAATTCAACGAAGGACAATTTTAAGTGGATTTTGACGACAACGATTCAAACAATTAGATCGATGTAAGTGATTGTTTTGTTTTCGATTGACATATAGAGAGAGAGAGACATATACATACAAACTCACATATGTATAAACACACACATGCATATGCATACACACATACATGCATACACAAATGCATATGCATACACAAATGCATATGCATACACAAATGCATATGCATACACAAATACACACATGCATACACACATGCATATGCATACACACATGCATATGCATACACAAATACACACATACACAAATACACACATACACATACAAAAATGTATACACAAACACACATGCATATGTATATACATACACATGCATATGCATACACATGCATATGCATACACATGCATATGCATACACATGCATATGCATACACATGCATATGCATACACATGCATATGCATACACATGCATATGCATACACATGCATATGCATACACACATACACAATGCATATGCATACACAAATGCATATAAATACATAAATGCATATGCATACAAATGCATATGCATAAACACATACACACATGTGTATGCATACACACATGCATATGCACATGCATATGCATACATATGGATATGCATACACATGCATATGCATACACATGCATATGCATACACATGCATATGCATACACATGCATATGCATACACACATGTATATGCATACACACATGTATATGCATACACACATTTATATGCATACACATGCATATGCATACACATACATATGCATATACACATGCATATGCATACACATACATATGCATACACACATGCATATGCATACACACATACATGCATATGCATACACACATGCATATGCATACACACATGCATATGCATACACACATGCATATGCATACACACATGCATATGCATACATGAATATGCATACACACATGCATATGCATACACACATGCATATGCATACACACATGCATATGCATACAAACATGCATATGCATACAAACATGCATATGCATACAAACATGCATATGCATACACACATGCATATGCATACACACATACACACATGCTGGGTGTTTGCATATGCATACATGAATATGCATACACAGATGCATATGCATACACAGATGCATATGCATATGCATACACAGATGCATATGCATACACAGATGCATATGCATACACAGATGCATATGCATACACAGATGCATATGCATACACAGATGCATATGCATACACACATGCATATGCATACACACATGCATATGCATACAAACATGTATATGCATACAAACATGCATATGCATACACACATGCATATGCATACACACATACACACATGCACACATACACACATGCACACATACACACATGCACACATACACACATGCACACATACACACATACACACATGCATATGCATACACACATGCATATGCATACAAACATGCATATGCATACACACATACATTTGCATACAAACATGCATATACATACACACATACATATGCATACAAACATGCATATGCATACAAACATGCATATGCATACACACATGCATATGCATACAAACATGCATATGCATACACACATAGAGACATGCACACATACACACATACACACATACACACATGCATATGCATACACACATGCATATGCATACAAACATGCATATGCATACACACATGCATATGCATACACACATACACACATACACACATACACACATACACACATGCACACATACAAACATACACACATGGATATGCATACACACATGCATATGCATACACATACACACATGGATATGCATACACACATGCATATGCATACACACATACAAACATACACACATACACACATGCATATGCATACACATGCATATGCATACACACATGCATATGCATACAAACATGCATATGCATACACACATACACACATGTGTGTATGCATATGCATACACACATGCATATGCATACACACATGCATATGCATACACACATGCATATGCATACAAACATGCATATGCATACAAACATGCATATGCATACACACATGCATATGCATACACACATACACACATGCATGCATACACACATACACACATGCATATGCATACACACATGCATATGCATACACACATGCATATGCATACACACATGCATATGCATACACACATGCATATGCATACAAACATGCATATGCATACACACATACACACATACAGACATGCATATGCATACAAACATGCATATGCATACACACATGCATATGCATACAAACATGCATATGCATACACACATACACACATACACACATACACACATACACACATACACACATGTGTGTATGCATATGCATACACACATACACACATGCATATGCATAAAAAACATGCATATGCATACACACATACAAACATGCACACATACACACATAGACACATGCATATGCATACACACATGCATATGCATACAAACATGCATATGCATACAAACATGCATATGCATACAAACATGCATATGCATACACACATGCATATGCATACACACATACACACATGCATATGCATACGCACATGCATATGCATACACACATACACACATGCATATGCATACACACATGCATATGCATACAGAGATGCATATGCATAAAGAGATGCATATGCATACAAACATGCATATGCATACAGACATACACACATACACACATGCATATGCATACACACATGCATATGCATACGCACATGCATATGCATACGCACATGCATATGCATACACACATGCATATGCATACAGAGATGCATATGCATACAGAGATGCATATGCATACAGAGATGCATATGCATAAAGAGATGCATATGCATAAAGATGCATATGCATACAAACATGCATATGCATATAGACATACGCACATACACACATGCATATGCATACACACACGCATATGCATACACACATGCATATGCATACACGTCGGTATTACTGACGCTTATACCGACACCCATACTGATGCATATACCGGTCACTATACCGATGCATATACCGGAGTTATGTTTCCGACGCGCATATCGATTGCGACACCGACGTCGCGAAAAAATTATGCCCGTTCATTTTCCTCGGTAACAGCCTCAGTATACCCTCAATATGTTGTAGTGCAAGGATATGTTTTAACAAAAATGATGGTAAATAAGTTAATGCAATGTGGAATTGTTGGAAACAATTTTATGAGGTTACAACAAATATAAAGAGTAGTTCAATAATAGCAAAGAAAAGAATGGAAGTGTTGCTTAAAATTGATGAATTTTTAAAGATATGAGGCAACATGTATTTCAAATCTATATCTCATTGATTTCAAAAGGGCAATCACAAAGCTTATAACAACTATCACAAAATCTTGGAGTGCAAAAAGATAAACTACTACTTGGTGTTTCAAAGAGAACATTTCTTTCAACATTATCATTTCTTGAAAATCTCATGTTCTTATTCTTGATTTTTTCTTATAACCTTTTTTTTGCATGGTCCATCCTTTCTGGAAAAAGGACCACTTGCCACATGGAACACTCAAGGGATGGAAGAGTCTCATTATTACGCTTGCACAAGCTTTGTCAAATGCACAAGAAAAGGAGGTGGAGTGACAACTAGTAATTCACGCAAAAAGTTTTTGAATTGGTTCTTTAGAAGAAAAATACAAAGGAGTACATCACAAATTAATATGATCAACAGGTTGAAACTACAAAGATCATGGCATTGTAATATGAGGATATGTAAGGAACAAAAGTCCATCTAGGACTATAGTAGGATTGAATACAAGAATAATCACATCTAATGTGAAGTTGAAGGAATAAAAATCAAATTGAAAAGGATTTACAATATCTTTTGGTATTTTTAGACTTAAATTACATATGGATGTATATACAATCATCTTCTGTAACAAGAAGGTTGATGTCATAATATGATCATTAGTCTATGATGAGTCTTTTGAATGGGCTTGAATTTGGGATAACCAATAAGAATTTTCACATCTAGGACCTCAACAACTAGTACATAGCTAGAATAGCAATGGAAATAACCAGATCTTGCAGCATAATCCTCACGCATGTCAAAATGTTGTAAATGTAGTCGTTCTATGAAGAATTAAGATTCTTTATGTATGGAATGGGAATGGGCAATGGCCCATATATTTTGAGAAGATTTTAAGAGAGAATAGTACAGAATTAGGTTCTTCATTGTGCAAATTATAGACAAAAAATAAATATGGACCCATAATTGAAAGATAGTGGATAATCAAATGTATATCCACTTGTACCTATCCTTTAGTTTCTATATTTTTCCTTGAGCTCTTCCCTGTGCTTAGATAATTATCCGCATTTCATATAGATAGCTACAAAATAAATAAGCAATTCAGTATATTTGAATCAAGATTCTAACATATGATTGATCCAAGCGATTAGGCTCATAAACAAAATTGGGTGGGCCTAATAACTTGAAATACGTGTGTCTAGAAATCATATGAAACAACTTTTATTAGACAAATTTCTTTTTTATATTATTCATTGTTGATGAGGAAATTGATAATTTCAAAGGAAATAAGAAAACGCAAATAGAAAACCTTATGATTCTTAAGAAGTAACAATTCATGAGACTAGGCCTATCAAAGATTTTCTAAGGACGCTAATCTCTTGCATTGGTTATGAATAAGCATCATAATATATATCAGGTTATTTTGCTTATTTCCTTTGCAAATATATATTTCTAATGAGGGAATAGGTAATTGTAAAAAAAAGAAATAAACTGGATATGCTTATGAATCTACAACATTACCAATGCAAACAATTCATCTTATCATCTTGGATGAGTTTACTTAACCCCAATGATCTCTTCCCTATTAAGTCTTATTGTGGCTTTATTCTCAACAACTTCCACAAAAGAGTATACTCTTCCAAAAGAATAAATTCCAAGCTCTTTTTGCCTCTTGCCAAAATCTTCATTTGTTAGTCTTGGCTTCTCTTCAAGTGCCCTCTCAAAGCAGGTAGATAGTGCTTTGGAAGAATCTTTGAATGTATCATTTGACAAGCATAAATCAAGGTTTAGAAATTGCTCTTTACTCTCTTTTTCTTCATTAATAAGTTTCCTTGCAAGTTATACAAATTGAGCTTTGTTGCAAGGCAATAGTGTTGTCTCAGGTAATAAAGCTCGTGAATGCAATAGAGAGGAACAAAGTCCTTTCAAGAGATAAAATAATATGGATTTTTTGGCAAGAGAAATGATTTTTATTTCAGATATTTACATCCTCTCTAGGATCTATTATGTTATGGCTATATTTTCTCAAAAACCTGCCACATCAAAACAAGTAGCCAACATTCATTGGAAGAAAACAATATGCACTTTCATGATGTGGGAAAAAGATCCATTCTCCATCAATGGGGGAGCCCTTTCTACACTTTGTTGTTATTCTGGCCTTGTCAAAAAGATCTTTTCCAAATATGTTTGGATGCTATAGAAGACTTTTCCATCGACTCAATGAATGATGCTTACTTACATGATGCATAATCACAAAGTGGCATTGATGGTAAATGACCATGTTGTTTTGTCAAGGCTTAGGTACAAGTACTATTCGATATCATTGATCAAAAGCTTTTTGATATTTTTAATATCCCTCCAAAAAGAAAACCCAATCCCTCCTGAGTGAAAATTGAAGAGGTTTCTAGTCATCCACAATGAAAAGAAATGCAACACAAGCTGGTGAAGAAAAAAGAAACTAGGACATTGTAAGAAGAAACAAGAAAAAGCACAATGTTGAAGGCTCCAAGAAGGATAAGCATAGGAAGACAAAGTAAATTTACAATTCTCCATGTATGATTAGCACTAGCTAGCGAGCCCATGTACATCCAATGTATGTTTGAAGAAATTCTTTCACTTTGTTTTGTTGTATATATGTTTTGTACAAATAGAACCCTTACAAGCATTGTATTTTTAGATTGATCCTAAAGGTAGTATGTAATGGTTGTTTCTAAGGTGTAATCATTATTTCTACTTCTGTATCTTAGCTTCCTTACAATTTTTTGAAGTTGAGCAAGATCTGAGTGAACTATGTCTAGCCTCTATTATATCTATTTATCTCTAAAGTGAAGTGTCCATTGTAAAGAATTGTTAGGTGTTTACTAAATTTTCTTAGGTTTTATTCTTATTGATTCATGTTTTTAATGTTAAACAATTCAAGTGTTTAGGGCAATGAGAGAACCTATGATGGCCGTAATAGCTTGGATTGGTTGTGTCTTGTATCTCCTCCAACCTTTGACATTTTGATATATTTCTTCCCTGAAATGCTATTATTAGATTAATTTATCTATGAAATGAAGTGTGTGGCCTCTATTAGATCTGTTTATCTTTGAGTTGCGATCATTATTTGTTCTTCTAATTCTATCCATTTCCTAAAATTGTAATCATTGTTCGTGTCTAAGAAAAACGTATGCAATGATGTACATAATCTAACCTTAATGCATGATGCAAAGCATTTAGAAAAAGAAACTATGAACTTAAAATGATTGCAATCATTGAAAACCCAAAATACAAAAGACCTATGTAAAAGAAAGATTTAGCACACTCAAGATGCTCTAAGTGTTTGCATTGAAGATTAAATGTATTTATTTTTGGTGAATACAAAAAATTGCAATGGTGATTGTTATATTCTCAAATGTTGGAACTTGATCACTTTAGGTGACATGCAAGTAATACAAGATAATGTTTTCTATGATCTTATGTTTACCGGTGCACCATCAATTGAGAATCTATACTATGGTGAAACCTCACCAAAATACTCTAAAATCTCTCAAACGTTTTTGAGTTTCCAGTTCATGGTGACAATTATTTTCTTAGATTCAAAAACTAGATGCATCAAAACTTCTAATTAAAATTTTGGATAGTTCTCTTCTTAATCTAAGGGTATCATGATAGAAAAAAATGAACCCTACATGGGCCTTTTAAGGATCTCTAATTTCTAGGGATTAAGCCTAATTTTTTTATTGTTTAAGGGGAAAAAGTGCACTTAATAGGGCACTTTTTAGTAGGCTAGAGTAGGCTTTTTAAAGGCTTACTAGGCTCCTCTCTCTCTCTCTCTCTTCCTTTAGAGAGAGACAAAGGTAATCTACTTTCCACATCATCGAACTCGAGCATGTATGGGAATATAAATATGTTTTTTTTAAAGTCTCAGTTTTAGTGTTTATTTACTTGAAAGGGCCCATTTTTCAATACATATGTCAAAATTGACTTTTTTTGAGCTCATTTTTTAGGGTTTTTTTTTTAAGGAATTTTTTTCAAAATCCCTCCAAAAGTAGAGTGGCATATCATTAAATCCATAACTATGCTTCCCCAAAAAAATGATTTTTTTCAAATTTCATCATTTCTAGTCATCCTTAGTGGAAAAACACACTCTAACCCATCCACATCCAAGAAAATAAAATTTCCTTGCAAAATTCATGCTCTAGAGTCCCCCCCAACCGAATATCTACTCTGTTTCTCATAATCTTGTACTTGTTGGGAAAGATGGTGTTGACACCTATTACAAACCTCACATTTGGACATCCACTGCATCAACAAGTATCCATGTTCATGTGCCGAGAGAGTTTGCTCCAAATCCACAATGCAACAATGATATGAACTCTTAAAATGAATGTCATGCAGGTTGAGAAAAGAGAATTGAGCTTTGGACTTATGGTTCACTATATCCTTTTGATCCAATTGCTTCTTACCATCCAACATTCCATAACCTCTCAACTTTACTTCAATTCATCAGTGCCGATAAAGGAGGACTCTTAGGTAATTGTCAATGATTATCTACATATCCAAATAATACTACTAAGTATTGGATCCAACAATATCAAATCTATCATACAAGGCTTGCCACTTTAGAAAGCACAATCATATCTTTACAAGAACAACATGCAGAGCTTGAAAAGCATATGAAAGAAAAGGAGAGCATAATTCAGAAATAAAAAATCAGTGTGCAATAGTTGAGAGTGACTCCTCTTGGAATGCGATATAAGAACGATCATTAGCATCATTTGGCACACTTTCAATTGGTGATGGAGCACACAAATGAAGAGTTTTTGCGATACAGTTTGACTTGCATTTGTATTTTTTTTTGAGACTTTCATATTCATTTTTATATCATGTAGGTCATTTGTTGAAGATCTTAGTGCTTCGTCAATAGCAAAGGATCAATTCAGGTTATTAAATTCTTGTTTGATCAACAACCATGTGGTTAGTATTTTGGAGTCACCAATAGGAAACCTTATCAAGATGCAGGTGATTAAAGTTTTACAAGAAAATTACAAGATATTATTACTCCTAGAGAAATGCAGATGGTATCCGATGAAGCAAATATTAGTACTAGGGGATACAATGCATTGTACAATCTTTTGAGGCATGTGTTACAAAGACGAAGTATTTTGCACAATATATTTCCATGCCCTTACAAGGTATCTCTTAAAATTTAATGTCCAATGAGGATATAGTTAGTATTCGTGGAAAATCCTTATATATATAGGCTATTATGCCTATGCCCATTTATCATTCAACTACATCCAAAAAAGAGTTGAAAAGATAATCTGGAAAGTGATTCTCTTACACAAAGTACAACAACATATTCATTGATTTAGAGAGGTTTCAATAAGCAATGGTTCAATTTTATAGATCTACCATACCAAATATGTCCATTATTGTTATCATGATATGCAATAATATTTTGATGTTATAAAGTTTCTAGTAATTCATGTAGATTTTAATACCAAATATTGAAGCTAGACGAAACCCAAATCATAAAGGGATGAGGAATAGAGAGATTGAGTTTGGCACTCATGAATGAAGTTATGATGAATGCCATATGTGATGAAAGTAATAACTCTAGCTCTAACTATACATATAGTGTTCAATCATAGAAAGATATATGGTGGTTAGGTGATATTGAAGTACTTAAAGAATAAAATGATGTTCTTTCATGGAATTTTAGTAGGATCCTATGGATCACTAAGGCAACATCTTCTCAAATTCATGGTGCTAAACTCAACCTAGTAGACTTAGGTGGTTTTGAGATAGATTGGCACTTAGGTGGGGATTTAAAGACTATCAAATCCATGTTAGGTTGCAAGCAAGATGAAGCTACTCTTTATCCGTGTCCATTTTGCACACAAGGTTATAAAGTAAAAAAGGGGCAACAAAAGAAACTATATGATTTAGATGAATACATAGATACACCTACTTCTAGGGAATGGGATAGACCTTCGTTAAGGTGTCAAATGTTAGAAAAACCTAATCGTGACACATTAGATGAAGATTAGGATCCCATTATTCCATTTCTATTAGATAATGTTCACTTTTGCACATCGCATGCCTTTATGAGAATATTTGATAGATTATTGAAGCTCCATATAGAATACACATTTTCCATGAAACTAGTTGATAAACCTTTAGAAGTTATTAAAAAAATACAAGAGCTTCTTAATTAAATTGGTTCTCATGGTGGTAATGTAACTCTAGTAGTAAAAAAACCTAGTGAATCCCAAGATCATTTGCAACAAGTATTGATGACAAGGAAGAAGGTAAGAAAATTTTTCAGAAGAGGTATTATCCCTAAAAGTTATGATTGTGGGAAGCTATGGAAAGACTTTTGCATGATCAAAACGGATAATGATTCTCAAGTTGGCCTTATTAATAGCAAAAGAAGGTTTGTTCATGCTTAGATCAGTTGGTAGTCTTAACGACTCTTGCTAGCTCCAACAAAAATGATCATCAATTGTTTCAAGATACATTAACAGAGTTCAAAAAGTGTTTTATCCTATCTTGGGGAGAGAACAATATTACATTATAAGCTTTCTTAATCTTTCAAATTTTTTGTTGATAAAAGTTTTTTATACATACTTATAATGTTTCATCATATTTTATTTTCACATGGAGCATTCTTCATGCATCGATATGGATCATTGGAAATTTTTAGTACACAAAGATTAGAGAAGTCACACTACAGGGCTAGAGGTGTTTACTTAAAAAAAAACATGATATGGTGGTGGCATGTGAACAAAACGTTTTTAAATGTCAAACTTTGAGCACTTTTTTCCATTATTTTGTCTATTCATTTCCATGTTTTTTCTATTGTAATCTCACATATCTCAGTGATTTTTTTATATTCTCATCTTTGTGTCATAAAGTGTTAGCAAGCTACCATCAAGTATGTCAATAGAAGCATCGTGCCATGGTGTATAGGCTAAATTAGGCCCACCCACAAAAATGCGGGAGAAGCTACTCCAAAGCATTTGGAGTGGCTTCTCCCATGTTTCTATGGCTGGGCCTTTTTTGGACTTGTAACAATGTTTGGATCACTCGGCCTATTGTTAGAGTTCTTTTTATGTCTTTCTGTCATGGATAACTTGTGCACTCAAATTGACAAGTCACTTGGGATCACTTGGCCATTATGATGCCTAAAACATGATTGAAACATCTATGCCCACATTTCTTAGCATGTCCCTAAATGGCATAGGAAGGCCAAAAATATCCCTATCATAGAAACGTAGGGCAAGCTCTACAAATTGTTTGCAAGGGCTTTTCTCACATTTCTGTGGCAAGGCCTTTTTTAACCTACCTATGCCATGGATTAGACATTGAGTAGCTGATACATACAAATCATGGATCGAAACTGTATATTATGACAAAGCCAAACCAAAAATTTCTGAACCTCATATGCACAACAATTTCAAGACCTTTCTCATTGTGATACTTGAAACATGCATGTGATGTACCAATATTCTTGAATATGTTCCTATAGGGCATGGCAAGACCAAATAAAGCCTTGAAAAAAAAGGTGGGAGAAAGACTTACAAATGTTTTGCATGCCCTTCTCATGCCTTTCTGTGGCAAGGATTTTTTTGGCCTCTCAATGCCATTGCTTGCACAATGAATGTGATATACACACAAGATATGTCTAGAAGATGATCCATAAGATAAGGACAATCGAGATAGTTTTCAAATATGATATACAAAATAATTTCATGAGAAAGAAAACAAAATAATATAGGAAAGTGTAATTTTTTCATTAATTGATTTGTTTACATCGATTGCCTTTGAGCTTCTCAATGACTCTCTTTCAACACTCCAAAGCCATAGGTAGGGTGTAAGTCAAAACTGATCTTGCTATATCATCACTATTTTTCACCCCTAGCCCTAGAGATATACGTATTTGACCTAAGAATTTTCCATGGAATTTGGAACATAAAGTTGTAATTACAAGGGATATTTAAACTAAAAAGACACAATTGGTCCCCTGAGTAATGGCTGATAAACAAATCAAAATAATTAAGGCCTTCAAAACCATATCATGAAGTGGCCCTGAGGACTATAGTCTTTATGGATAATTTCAAAATGATCTTTGGGAAGTTTCCCAATGTAGTTTGCAAGGGACAAACCACCTTCAAGAGACACTTGATCCCCTTTGCTCCTAGATGCAAACTTGTTGACTTCAATTACCCCCTACACAAAGTCTTGTGATTAGCATCTGCATGTGGTTGCAAGAATGAACGACATCAATTAAAAATACTTACATCTTGAACTTCATCTTCTTCTTCTCCTCTCTCTAGAAGATGTAAATTAATTCTAGAGTGGGATATCCCACTCTACTCGATGATTGGTGAGCCGGGAACCTTTGATTCCAATATCCTTGCTTATGCATGATTGAATTCTTCTTTGGTGATTTGTTGATGTTAACTTGTAAGCATGTCATCACAAACCAATTTTATTGTGTTTGCCACTGGCTCACCAAATGGCAAACACATCTTCTCCATTAATTCAGAGCTGCTATCCAAAGGGCACTTTGACACGGTAAAAAATAAAGTTGGGCATTCATCAAGTCGTAACTTGAATGCATTTTTGATGTCATGTAAGAATAAATATTCTTGTCCCTCGAAAATAGCCACTCAAAAAGCTTCAATTTCACATATGGGATAGTCCCTTCTGGCTCCAAAGAGGTGGGGGCATAGACACTTCTTCCAACTTATCATCCACACCATGAGCATAACTTGTTTTGGTCTCTTTTCTCTCTAATACAAGATTGAGGGGTTCTTGGGTGGTTCCTTTTTATCATCAACAAAACCACCCATAAGAAGATGAGGGATGTCATGAAGAGCTCAATTTGGTTCTTCCTTCACAATGAATATTGTGACAACAATGAAAGATAGGTATTTTGCACCCATCTTGCGTTTCCTATTTATTTTTTTGGCTAGTGGCACGCTCTCATCAAGGAAGTGCCCTACTTCCTCTGCAATTTCTTGGAACCACTTCAAACATTTTGAAAATGCGCTTGGCATGTCTGCATATGATATCTCCCAAGCTGCTACTAACAAGCTTTTGAAGATATGTTTACCATAGGTTTTTGGGAGTAATACTCTGAAGTGTTCGTAGTGAAACCAATACACCTGCATGTGAGCAGGCTATGTATTTAGAGTGTTACACGATGCCACAACCAAATGTCCCCAGTTCCATCAATTGGGATGCATTGCAAGCCAATTTGACAAAAGGATTAAGGATCCGGGAACACGAGATGGCCATCGATGTCATCCAATATTACATGGACCACCCTACAGAACAGAGGTCTGTCAGGGGTGAAAAATGCTAGAGAGGGGGCAGTGTTGGCCTACAAGCAATGAGGAGATAGAGCAATCAAGCACAAGAGAGCAGTCAAGCACAATCCTGCAATAAGGCCTAATCATTTTTGTCATAAATTATTTCCAACCAAAAGTGATTTTTATCATTACTCCAACATTGTAAATATCATTTTTGGTAGATTAGCCTCCATTTTGTTCAAGCCAAGGATTTCTAAAGCTTGAGGATTACTAGAAGTACCTACGTATAAATTTTCATAAATTTTTGACTTCGTTTGAGCTCTCAAATAAGCTCTGGAACCTAATTTTTAACTAGGTCAGACACTAGGTCTAGATAGGGCCAAAACTAGTCAATAAACTACAAAAAGATCTAGAAAGCTCATTTTTGAGGTTAGCTTGTTAGAGATTTGAGCCTTTGTAAGATATTTCTTGAGTAAGAGAAAGCACTCCATTGTTCCTCTCTTTGTTCTTGCCTCGTGTGTGTGCGTGTGTGTGTGTGCATGCTAGTGTGCTTCTCACTCACGCACTTGTGCCTTCACTTGCTCATGGTCATCATACCAATCCTCATGTCTCCACGGATTGAGATTTATGAGGTGGATCTCCTCACATTGGTACTTGCCATTGTGCTAGAGTCATAGTATGTATGTATACATATGCATGTGTGTGTACAAATGCATGTGAGTATGTATACATACCTTTGCTCTCTTGCTCCTTTGCTCTCTCACTCCTTCACTCTCTCTCTCTCTCTCTCTCTCCCCTTTACTCTTTCACTTGATCCTAGCACAAATGTGTCGGGAGAAATCATTTTTTTTCAATTCCTAGTGCATCGCTTATGTGACACTAAAGCATTGTAACCAATTTACCACCACTGCTACAAGCATCTGTTGGCTTCAATGCTATTAGCAACAGTCATTATGAGCATCTTATAAGTGATGCTTGACATCACTTATGTGACGCTCTAGGTTTATTTTTTTAATTCTTCCTTTGGGGCGTTGCTTATGCGATGCTTTCTAACACGAGCATCACATAAGCAATGGTCCTCACTTTTTTTCAATTGGGAGAAAATTGGATGATAAAGCAATGAAATGTATTTTTGTTGGGTACAGTTTTGAAAGCAAAGGTGATCGTCTACATCATCCACATACTAAATGCATTTTGGTTAGCCGTGATCTTTTCTTTGTGGAAGATGCAATTCAACCATTACTTTCATGTACTAAGGAGACATCAATTAGCTCCGAAGATATGTATAACACTTTGGTGCCTCCTTTTATAGGTGGATAGTCTAGTGGTTGTCCAAATGAGGTAATTTTTTTGCCTTTAAAAGTCTCACATGATGATGTGGATCATTCCATTTTTTATGAAGATTTACATGATGCACTTGTTGATGAGAGGATTTATATAGAGGAGGTAAATACTATGCCCAAATGATTGGTGCATACTTTGTAAGATAGCAAACTAGATGCACCTCTATAAGATCATACTCATTCAGGATCCCATAGTGCATATTTTGCATCAGATTGTGATGCAATGACTACCTCTAGTCTCTGTGATGAGAATGAGTCTCTTTCTTTTGATGAAGCATGAAATTCAAAAAATTGAATGGTTGCTATGCAATCAAAATATGATGTTATTATGAAGAATGGTACTTGGTCTTTATGGGATTTGCCTCCATGCAAAAAGGCCATTGGCACTTAATGGTTATAAAAAGCCTAAACCTTATGGAACATTTGACAAGTATAAAACAAGGCTTGTTGCAAAATGTTACGCTCAAGAGAAAGGCATTGATTTTGATGATACCTTTAGACCCACATGCCCAATGACCACCGTTCATAGCATTTCTGCACTTGTAGCTCATCATGGTTGGAATGTACACCAATTGGACTTAAAACTACATTTATGAATGGTGACTTACATGAAGAAGTGTGTATTTCAGCCTCGTGGTTTTGTGCGGAAATGGCATGAGAACAAAGTGTGCAAGTTGAAAAATGCATTATGTGGTTTGAAGCAGGAACCACATGCTTGGTATGAAAAGATACATGTTTGGACCTAAAGAAGCATATTATTGAACTTAAGGCTGATTAGCATGCCTCTTTTGAGATGTCTAATTTGGGGCATTTCCATCATTATTAATGCATTCATCTTTTACAAGTTGATGGGGAAATAGCTTTGTGTCAAATGAAATATATTGACAAATTATTGCAATGGTTTGGCCTTGAAGATTATAAAGCTATTTCCACTCCTATGGAAACAGGTTTATAGTTGAGTCTTCATGATCTTGGAGAGGCATTTGATGTTGTTCTCTATCAACAAGTTGTTGGATGCTTGATTTACTTATGCATAACTCAACCAGATATTTAGTTTGATGTCCCTCAGATGAGCAAGTTTATGCATTGCCTAGGTGTCAACCATTGGTAGGTGGTTAAGTGCATCTTTCAATACTTGAGTGGTACTCGACTACTTGGATTGTTTTATCCCAAGGGGGATCACTACTGCCATATTTACATGCTTTTTGTGACTTTGACTGCGTTGGTTGCTATGAAACTCGTATGTCCACTAGTTCTTTTTGCTTCATGCTTGGTAGCTCATGCATATCTTGGTTGAAGATGAAGCAACGTACGATGGCCGCTTCTAGTTGTGAGGCTAAGTATAGGGTAGCTTTTAGAGTGATTGTTGAGTATGTGAGGCTAAGATTCCTTTTGGCTGATTCGGGGGTTGTTGAGTCTTCTTCCACACCATATTCATTGATAGTGGGAGTGCATTTGTAGGTGCAAGGAACCCTCTGTTCCATGCTCGCACAAAGCAAATTGAGGTGCATTATCATTATGTTAGGGAGAGGTTCTTTGCTAGAGAGATCACTTTTGCATATGTGTCCACACAGGATAACATTCTAGATCTTTTCACAAATGTTCACTGCATCATTCGTAGGGGGGATTAGTTGATATATTTTGATAGTGATGTGTGTGAACACACTTAGGAACACGAAGGCACTTTTTTCCCTCTTTAGGAGGTTTTTCTCTCTTGGATTGTATATACACCTATAACTGTAATGAGTACTTATCTTTGTACATTCACTTGGTTATACATTCAGTATTGTGTGTTGTGCTCCAAGTGTCTTCTTCTTCCTTGTGTTGTCCGCGTGCTTTCATGGACCTCAATCTCCAACATCAACAAGGTATTGAAGTGATTTATTTATCTTTAAGAGAAAGGAACTGGATTCTCAAATAGATACATGTAGTAATGCTAGACATCATCCAATCACAAGATACTAGTGTGGTAGCAAAAATGTGTTGACCCATCGGAGTTTTTTTGAGGATATTTTTACTTGAAATACTAATGTTTCACTTGAGACTAAGTTAATATTTCCTTTGGTCAATCTCTTTATGAATTCATTTCTTCAAATGAAAATCTTCTACATTATTTGGATCCAAGAGACTACTTTACTAAGTCACACTAGGAACTTGATGCTAAAATTAGTTTATCTAACCTTTACTAAAAGGATCCTGAACCTTTGAACTTCAATTTGATTCAGAACTTGGACTTGGTGAAGTTTTATAGACTTCACTTTTGATTTGAAGTATTAGTTCAAATCAAAAGATAGACATCATCCAATCACAAGATACTAGTGTGGTAGCAAAAATGTGTTGACCCACCGGAGTTCTTTTGAAGATATTTTTACTTGAAATACTAATGTTTCACTTGAGACTAAGTTAATATTTCCTTTGGTCAATCTCTTTATGAATTCATTTCTTCAAATGAAAATCTTCTACATTATTTGGATCCAAGAGACTACTTTACTAAGTCACACTAGGAACTTGATGCTAAAATTAGTTTATCTAACCTTTATTAAAAGGATCCTGAACCTTTGAACCTCAATTTGATTCAGAACTTGGACTTGGTGAAGCTTTATAGACTTCACTTTTGATTTGAAGTATTAGTTCAAATCAAAAGATAAACATCATCCAATCACAAGATACTAGTGTGGTAGCAAAAATGTGTTGACCCACCGGAGTTCTTTTGAAGATATTTTTACTTGAAATACTAATGTTTCACTTGAGACTAAGTTAATATTTCCTTTGGTCAATCTCTTTATGAATTCATTTCTTCAAATGAAAATCTTCTACATTATTTGGATCCAAGAGACTACTTTACTAAGTCACACTAGGAACTTGATGCTAAAATTAGTTTATCTAACCTTTATTAAAAGGATCCTGAACCTTTGAACTTCAATTTGATTCAGAACTTGGACTTGGTGAGAAAAAATCTCTCCTTCATTTCTTTATCCTTTTGTCTAGCGTTTGAAGTAAATTCATTTAAGGCACTTTTGCAAGAAAGAGATAACCTGATTGATGCCTTTTATGAATCATGAATCATTTGTGTTGGGATCGCACCATAGAGTGAAACATGTTCTTCCAAATTGGAATATGAGGCTCAGGGGTATGCCTACAATTACTATGTATAGCTTTATTCTCAAGGAAAAAAATTATTTTCCAAGGGCATGAGAATGTAATCAAGTAATTCTATTATCTGAGTATCTAGTCGATTCACATAGATTTGGAATTGGGCCAAAGATCTCGAGACTAGACTTCATAGGTTCACGTGCTCTCTTAACTAATTAATCCATTTATTGTAGTGCTTAAGTCTCAAGGTAGGAAAGGAGAAGGTCTCGCGTTCAACCCCCATGGAGAGTATGGGGAGAGAGTTTTGCCCAAAGATCTATAGAGATCTTAAGACATACACAGGAGTGACCAGATGGTGTTTGATTTTGTATCTACCTGAACCAAATCGACACTCAGATCATAGATTTACTTTCTTAGTGTGGTACTCTCCACTGATATTACACTATTTCCATGTAGGACGCTCCCTAATTGTAGGTTCATTCATTGTCCCATGTCCCAATCGTGGTTTGATTTCTTGATTATTTTCTCCTAAGATTATGTTCTAGAAGACCCAATTTCTTTTTAACCCAGAGTTCCACAATATTTCCAAACCCTAAATTTTCCAAAAACCAAGTATAACTTTCTACCATGCAATGCCCCTAATATCATGATATATGTAGTATTGTGATATCACAAATATTCAACAAGTGAAGGCACAAGTGCATACTATGTCTTGTCTGCACTTATCAAAAATATACTTTAATTTTGGGATATGGTCAGTTCTTCGTGAAGAATAAGTGCATAAATTGTCCACATAAACTTACATATGTTTTTTTGTAAGAATTCCTTGAATATGTGGCACATTAATCTCTAGCAGGTTGCAAGAGTGTTATTCAAGGCAAATGGCATCATGCGGATGGTGTAAATTCCTCATTCAAATGCAATTTTTTTCTTATGTTGGTCTTCAAGGGACAATGGCCACTTCATTGTATCCCAAAAAACCATCTAGGGATTTTTAGACTTCCTTTCTAGCAACCCTTTCCAAAATATGATATGTTATGGGGAGTGGATAACTATATCTAATTGTAGCAGCATTTACCTTCTCTAAGATGATACAAACCCTACAAGGAAGTAACTAAATCCAAGCACTTTCAAATAGTGTCCGATAGTCTGTATTATAGAGATTCAAATGAAGTATTGTTGGGTTGTGTGGAAGATGATTAAAGGAAGACCTTCATTAAAGAAGCTTAAATAAATTCTTGGAATCATCACAAAGTAATAGTAGGAACCACGCAACTGCTAAATCGTGTAGGAGTATATTAGCTAGACATGCAAAATGAGGTACATGGATATGTAGTTGAATGTAGCATTTGTCAAATGTTACCAACAAAATAATTGTCATGGACAAAGGAAACCATCTTGAATCTTAGATTCCATATGAATCCTATATCTCATGATTGGTTCAAAACTAGGAGAAACCAATGCTTTCATTGTGTGCGGGATGTGCCAAAACCCTAAGATCGACTGTCTATTTGTTAAATTCTGACATTTTGAGGTCCTGATCGATTTGCTGACATCATTGATGACATCATCAACTCGCAACCGCCTTGGGAACCGCCCTTGAAAACCTATATAAGGAGGGGTTGGTCACGTTCATAATTAGTCTTGCCAATACTTGTAATCAGAAGTGTATTTCCGAATCTTGTCTACTATAGTCAGAGAGCACAATCTAGTGCTCCCCTGACATTTTGGCAAGACTCGCTTCTATCCAAGACCAAGCATCATGGAGAACACTTATGAACAGATTGTATCATCACTTCAGAGTCTCCAACAATAAGTCAAAGACCTAACTCATCGACAAACACAAGTCGAGATGGGACATCCACTGCATGTAGGTGCACTCCTCCAAGAATTACAAGAACAAATCGGGAGCCTTCAAAAAAATCTAGGGAGTATGCAAGTAAATGAATGACCTAGTACATCCTTCATGAGAGAACCCAAGATATGCATGCCAGAAAAGTTTGATGGGGATTGCATGAAGTTTCGTGGATTCCTCCAGCACGTTAAATTGTACATCCGTATGCAACCTGATAGACACCCTGATGAGGCATCCAAGGTTGACTTTATTGGAACCTTACTTTGTGGCCAAGCATTATCATGGTTTGCCCCAATCTTGGAGAAGAACATGGCAGTACTTCAGGACTATGAGGGGTTTCTTCGAGAGCTCACGACCACATTTGGAGATGAAGACACAAGTCGAGTGGCAAAAACAAAACTTTGGAAATTACGTCAAGGTAATCGCCTTGCCTCTAATTATGCCTCATAATTTAGGCAGCTGATATGTGATCTCACATGGCATGAAGATTATTTCATAAGCCAATTTAGATGGGGTTTAAGAGATGATGTGAAGGACCTTCTGCTCACGATGCCAGAGGTTAAGACATTGAATGATTGCATCATGCAAGCTATTCAATGTGATAACTTACTTTTGAAAGGGAACAAGAAAAACAAGTAGAAGGAAGACCTCACCAATGGAAACCTTTCCAACCCACTCCTAAAGATGAGTCTATGCCTGAACCTATGCAAATAGATGTAACTAGGTTCCAATCCCTAACACCAGAAGAGAAACAGAGAAGGAGAGATAACAAGTTGTGCCTCTATTGTGGAAACCCTGGGCCTATTGCAGTTAATTGTCCCAACAAGAGAACAAACTCCAGAGTCACAGCTACCCTTGTAGAGAAGGGAAACAAGGAAGTCCAGTTGTAAAAGAGACCATACAACCGGACCATGATATAAGAAAGGGTCTCATAATTCCAGCTACACCTATAGAAACATGTCTTGAACCTGTCAAGTTAATCATGCCCAAGAAGACCCTTTCCCTTATAGCCCTAATAGAATTAGGAGCCTCCTCATGTTTCATCGATGAAGGATTGGTTAAGAAACATGGAATTTCTGTACTTCAAAAGAACAAACCAGTAGTAGCTGAAGTAGTAGATGGACGATCTCTAGCATCGGGGAATATAACCATGGAAACCACACCATTAAGAGTACACCTTGGTGACCATGAATCCCACGTATGTTTCAATGTAATATCGAGCCCAGTACATCTAGTTATCATTGGAATGCCTTCGTTAAAGAAGCATAATCCAGACATCAATTGGGAAAAGAATAAAATCACTCGTCGAGATATCCATTAAAAGAACCCAACATATGCCGGAGCCAAGGCCTTCATACATGCAGTAAGGAAGGAACTCACATATATGATCTATGTCATACTAGCTCAAGAATCCAAGAAAGATGATCCAGTGTAGCTACCCAATCAGTACAAAGGTTTTGAAGATGTTTTTGAAAAGAAGAATGCAGATATCCTCCCAAAGCATAGACATTATGATTGTCCCAAAGATCTTCAAGAGGGAGCACAACCACCCTTTGGACCAATCTACAGACTATCCCTAGAGGAACTTATAGAACTATGCAAGAACATTGATGAGAATCTAGCAAAGGGGTTTATCAAACACTCGAAGTCTCCAGTAGGAGCTCCTATTTTATTCGTAAAATAGAAGGATGGGACTCTCTGGATGTGTGTAGACTATCGTGGATTAAACAATGTCACTATAAAAGACAGATACCCTCTACCACTCATATCAGAGCTCTTGGAACCCGTTGGAAAAGCAAAATTCTTCACGAAAATTGATCTTCGAGGAGCTTACAACCTTGTCAGGATGGGAGAAGGAGAGGAATGGAAGACAACATTTTGAACAAGGTATGGCCATTTTGAATATGTAGTTATGCCATTTAGTCTTACAAATGCTCCGACTGTCTTCCAACATATGATGAATGATATCTTTCGAGAATATTTAGATGATTTTTTTGTAATATACCTTGACGATATCTTCATATTCTCCAAAAATCTAGAGGATCATGAATTTCATGTAAAGATAGTCCTAGAGAAATTAAGAGAAAAAGGATTATATGCAAAATTGGTGAAGTGCTCTTTCCATAAGACAAAAGTGGAATTTTTAGGGTACATTGTATCAGATAAAGGAATTTTTATGGACCCTAAGAAGATTGAGACAATCCTTGATTGGCAACCACCTTCATGTGTTCGAGATGTACAATGTTTTCTGGGGTTTGCCAACTTCTACACGATATTAATCAGAGATTACTCCAAGATAGTGACACCTCTTACCAAGCTTATAGGGAACTCCAAATTCTCATGGACCGAATAAGCAGAAAAAGCCTTTCAAACCTTGAAATCAGCATTTCCTACTGCTCCAATTCTAGTTCATCCTGATTCTAGTAAGCCCTTCTTCCTAGAGACAGATGCATCAAACTTTGCCCTAGGGGCCATTCTTTCCCAATATGGAGATGATGGGAACCTACATCTAGTTGCATATCATTCAAGGAAATTTTCCCCTCCAGAAGATAATTATGAAATTCATGATAAAGAACTTCTTGCCATAGTGGACGCATTTGATGCTTGGCATCACCATCTAGAAGGAGCAGCGCATAAAGTTACTGTATATACAGAGCACAAGAACCTAGAGTATTTTATGACCACCCGCATCCTCAATAAAAGGCAATCTTGATGGAGTAATTTTCTATCTAGATTCGACTTTGTTATGACATACCCTCCAAGACGTCAATAATGTCAGTCACATGCCTTGTCGAGAAGATCTTACCTTGCACCAAAGAAGGCTGAAGAGGCCTTTGATCAACAAGAGAGTGTATTACTCAAGCCTGAGCATCTCCAGTTAGCAGCTATCTCTCAACCCATCATGAAGATTTAGCCTTGAATCATTTGATCCATGAGAATCTACCACAAGATGAATTGTTTTGTAATGTTAAGTAGAAAACTCAAGAAGGAAAAGTCCAAGAAGTAGATGAATTTCAGGAAAAGGACGGATTACTATTCTATAGTAACCTATTGTATGTCCCTCTAGGAAAGCCCAGGATCCAAGTACTTCAACAACATCATGAAAACCTTGCAGCATGACATTTTGGAGTAAATAAAACAATAACTCATATCAAGGGATTTTTTGTGGCCTCAAATCTGGAAGGAAGTCAAAGAATATATTCAAACCTGTGACACTTGCAATAGATGTAAGGTACCGTGACATAAACCTCATCGCCTCCTGCAACCTTTACCTATTCCAAAAAGGCCATGGGCTTCATTGTCTATGGATTTCATCACAAATCTACCAAAGTCAGGTAAGTATGATGCCATTCTTGTTATTGTGGATATATTTACAAAGATGGCACATTTCATTCCAACCATAAAGGCAATCACAGGTGCATCCGCTGCTAGACTTTTTCTTAGATACATCTTTAGGCTCCATGGATTGCCTGATGATATTGTCAGTGATCGAGGTCCACAGTTCATATCCTACTTTTGGAATAGTCTTTGCAAACTCCTTGGTGTTCAAGTTAAACTATCTACAACAAATCATCCACAGACTGATGGACAAATAGAACGAGCGAATCAAGTCCTAGAGCAATACCTCCATTGCACTAGCAACTATCACCAAAATGATTGGTTTGAGTTGTTACCCTTTGCAGAGTTTGCCTATAACAATAGTGTTCATGCATCTACTAAGCAAACTCCCTT
Organism: Ceratopteris richardii; assembly: GCA_020310875.1. NCBI lineage: Eukaryota > Viridiplantae > Streptophyta > Polypodiopsida > Polypodiales > Pteridaceae > Ceratopteris > Ceratopteris richardii. Next base: position 71,730,901 of record CM035415.1, read on the forward strand.
CTTTGCAAACTATGGACAACATCCAATGATGGATATAAAACTCTCAAATCATGTCAAGAACCCAACTGCCAGAAACAAGGCCCAGTACCTGATGGACATTCACAAAGAACTCAAGGAAGAGATCCATAAAGCTCAAGAACAATACAAGTACTATGCAGATCAACATCCTGTCCAGAATCCATCGTATCAAATTGGGGATAAGTATGGTTACTCAGAAACAATTTGCAAACTTCAAGGCCCTCTGCAAAGTTAGATCATCAAAGATTTGGTCCATCCACCATCTTGGCCAAGATCAATCTAGTCACCTTCAAGCTCCAGCTACCAATCACCATGAGAATACATCCAGTTTTCCATGTATCCATGTTGGAACCATATCAGATTTCACCATTGAGGGTGGAGAGACCTAGTCCTTCACCACCTATCAAGATTGATGATCATGAAAAATTTGAAGTCAAGCATGTCCTAGATTCTAGAATAGCCTGAGGAAGATTGGAATACCTTATTCATTGGAAAGGGTATGACATCAGTGATCGTACTTGGGAACGTGCAAAAATCCTTTAGAGAGCACCAATCAAGGTTCGAGAATTCCATAAGAGAAATCCAATGAAGCCGAGACCAGATAACATGATCGCTTCTTGTGGAACTCGTCGGTTGAGGGGGAGTTGATGTCATGGACAAAGGAAACCATCCTAAACCTTAGATTCCATATGAATCCTATATCTCATGATTGGTTGAGAATTAGGAGAAACCAATTCTTCCATTGCATTCAGAACATGCCAAAACCCTACGATCGACTGTCTATTTGCTAAATTCTGACATTCTGAGGTCCTGATCAATTTGTTCATATCATTGATGACATCATCAACTCGTAACCGCCTTGGGAACCGCCCTTGAAAACCTATATAAGGAGGGGTTGGCCACATTCATAATCAGTCTTGCCAATACCCGTCTTGGGAGCTCAAGGAGTCGTGACCACCAAGTAAGTACTCTCCAAGTTCCAGTTCTAGTTCTTGTCTTGTTCCTTGTTCTAGTCTAGTTCTTGGACATCCTATCTTGTCCTCTTGTAATCTTGTAGTACGAGATCCTATCGAGTTCTTTCTTGTATCTAGTTCATCTCCTAGAAGGGAGTTCTTGTAATCTAGATATCTTGTTTCATACTTACGTTCCCGGGTTGTGGGATCTCTTGTATCATCTCTAGTCGAGTTATTCATACCTATCAGTCCCGGGTTGTGGGACATCTTGTATCAGTCACGTATTCTTGTATTGTTTTCCCTTCATGGATGTTCTTGTAATCAGAAGTGTATTTCTAAAATCTTGTCTACTATAGTCAAAGAGCACAATCTAGTGCTCCCCTAACAATAATACTCTTGAATGCTATATAACCATAGTTAAAAATTGGAGTAAACCCCTTATTGACTTCTTAAAGGCCCACAAATGTCCTGTAGGGATGAGTGCTACCAGAAGGAGAGCATTGGATGAAGAGAGTGAAAACTATGTTATTATCCACAATCAAATCTTTAAACAAGGAAGGGAGAATCAATTATGAGTCTGTATATATGAAGGAGAAGATTTACAAATTTTGGATATGGCTCACTTAGGGGCAGCCACAAGTCATTTCTCAATAGAATGAACTGCAAAAATGATCCTATTTTCAAGAGCATGGTGGCCTACCATGCACATCAATGTTGAGGCATACGTGAAAAGTTTCAATATATATAAAAAACCTAAATATCCTTTGCAATGGGATGACATACCTTTAGGAAAACTTGTAAGTGCTAGAGCCTTTTCAAAGTGGGTTATAGATTCTCTTGGAGCTATTAACCCACAAACAAGGGGTTCCCATGTGGAATACATCATTGTGGTCATGGATTATCTCACTAAATGGGTTGGATCTAGAGTGACAAAAAAGTGATGCCCAAACTACAACCAGGTTTTTATTTGAATTTTTATTTACAAGGTTCAGACTTTTCATTGATATTGTAAGTATTGAGGATGTGATTTAATCACTCAGGAATGAGTTCTTGGTGATTTATGATGTCTTTTGAAATTGGAATCTCTCCTTAAATTGTTGGTGTTGGAATTTCTTTTTGAGTTTTTGATATTAGAATCCCTCCATGGGGCTATTAGTTCTCAAATCTCCTTGAAATCTCTTGGAATTTTCTTGGTGTATCTCTCTCAACCTAGCTTGTACATCATAATCCTTTAAGCTTCAATCTGTGTGTTGTTCACTTTGAGTTTTGTTATTCTTCTTCCTTGCAAATTAAATGATTTAGAATTGTCCTAATGAAGCTCGGCATTGTAAAATGATTGAGTCTCTTGTTGGTTCTCTCCAAGGGATTTCTCTTATCATTTTTTGTTAGTTGTAATCTGATTCGGTTCCATGGTGATCTCTTTCCATTTCTAAGCCTAATTTCACTAGGAACATGTAAAGCTTTTGAAAAAATCATATGGACACTAGATTTATTTGATGCAGTTTCTTTTTTATATGTATTGCATAACTTCTTCCAAAGCTCCCTTGCACTTTCACAATCGAGTATTGCAAAGAAAACATTATCTACCTAGGGAAATCGAATGGTTGACCTAGCCATTTCATCCAAATCATCACAATCATCATCATCCATATCAACGAGATTCTTTGAGATTCCATTTGCTGGCCTCCACTGCCTCATTCAAATTAGCACATCTTTAATCCGATTCTTCCATATAGAAAAGCTTGTGTCATCACATTTTTGAATATCCAAATGGTCTTTGCCATGCAAGCTATAGATCGTGTAGGGAACACTAACACTAGACCCTAATCCACTAGAAGTGATGATGGAGAATTGACTAGAATTATAATGGAGCTAGAATAGTCCAAACACCACTAAGGCTAAAAAAAGAATGACCAAGTGTCAAATTCTGGGAAAGATTCATGAGTCTTCCTAGAAAAAGAAATCAGTGAACAACAATGAACAACCAAAAGGATTATGTGAGAATGTATGTGTTTACACCAATAAGTGTTTCAAGGAGTAAAATCGATCACTCTATAGTTGAGAAACCAAAATCTAGAAAAAAATTTCTAGAGTCTCCTCTGCAAAATGAGCATATGAACAATGTCAAAAAACTCATAACACTATGAATATTGGCATGTAAACCTCCAAGTGATTCACTCACTCCACTGCATATAACCACTTACCTGAAAGAATCTAGCAAGGCTTATCGAGTACCTTTTTACAACTAGCATACATCTCCTATTGCGATGCTAGGTAAACCTTCCACCTACATCATCAAAGAGATCCCAACATCTGGGTGTCTCCTAGTTAAGAAAACATCACCATGACCCACTTTATCAACATCAAATGCTTTACACAAAAATGTAATTGCTATATCAATGACCACATGGATGTACATAAGCGGTATCCATAGAAGCATACATAGTGCATATGTGCTCAATATATAAAGTAAAATGGAACTGAAAAAACACCTACAAGTTTCTCTCAACTCCATTCTTTAGGACTAAAAAACCTACATAAACTTGTAGTGGCTACTCCCACCACAACTGAAAGCCTTCCAAGAAACCTATAAGAAGACTCAATAGTTGAAAAATTGAGTGATAAAGCTAAATGTGCACTGACAAGTAGACACAAATGCAAGTGCATCTGGCTCCAAAATTGATCTTTGGACCAATCTTTCCACTTGTGTAGTAAAAAATGTCCCAACATTGAAAAATCAACTTATAAATTTCCTTGATTTTGTACCCAATTAGACTCTAAGAATTTGATTTAGAGAGCCCAAGAAGACACATTGAAGGCTCCAAATAATATGAACCTTAAGAATATTCACTACAATCACCAGGGCTTAGTGGTAGGAAAACCTATTGTTAATCAGTCCTTGGGGGAACACTACTTGAATGTATGACTTCTCGAGAAGTTCTAGTACTTCTTCTTCCTTGATCGTTGAAGTCTTTTCTCATGTGCAACCAATGACACCAATGGTGTATTTGGTGAATCAGACGACAAGGTCTATGCCTTGGTCTCTAGCTTAGTCATAAGCCTTGGAGGAAGACACAAAAAATAGCAGGTGGGTGGGTGCATGCTTGCTCCACTTGCACAACAAACCTTATGCTTTGAAGAGTTGTGATACTAGTGAGTAGTGCGATGGCAATGCACACTGGTGGATTCTCCTTTGCAAGAGCTAAAAAATCAATGAAATCATCATAGAAAACTTAGCTTGAGATGATGAACATGATGCTTTGCATGGACCTGCAAGAATATAACAAGCTACATAGTACATAGAGAACACAAACTCAGATTTGGCAGGTTTTACATATGAAGTCAAACTTCTAATGTGTGGTTGACCAAGCCACCATATGCTTTATTGAAGAATATGCAAGAGTCTTTGGTACTGGACATTTGACCTTTCACATGGACACTAACGCTAACAATATATCTCAAGTTTTTGGTAATGTTAAATATATCCTTAGGGACTTGAAACTAAATATATATGGGATATTCGTATTAAAATTAGTTTTCAATGACTATTGATCTATCTCAAATCTTCTCTCTTGGATTATATTTGATACGAACATTGTATGTTTTACAAAAACAAAATTAGAAACTCCATATTAATTGAGGGCTTCTAGCAATATGCTTCATAGTGACGTGTATCATGTTTAAAATTGTTGCAAATTTATGGAGAACAAATAACAAGTCTTTTTGTGTAACTCCGCCTTTGTTAATCTTAGATAAACGTTCTTTGAGATATGCTACAAATTAGCTAGAAGAGGCAAGAATCCAATGTCACAATTTTCTTATAAAAATAGTATAAGAATAAAAATGGCTTGCAATACCTTAAAAATAAATAAAAAGAACTTATAATATAATCCAATAACATTGAAAGAATATAGTAAAAACATAAATGGTCCATTCACTGCATGGGTGGTAGCTTATTCACTAAGGAGCATGGAGATATGAGAATGTCTAAAATATGTGAGTTATTTGGAAATCTCAATTTTGTAAGAAGAAAGGATTTTCGGACACCTTACTAATTTTGAAATTATCTAAAAGAAAATTCAGAGTGTTTGGAAAGATTAACAGAGTGCATTAGCCATCGTATTTATGTTTATAATTTCGTAAGGATTATCTCACGATCAGAGTAAGGAACAGAGTTGATTAGGTACTCTAGACTGTATTATTATAACTCCTACAAAACATCAAAAGTGAACCAGACCTATCAAATCGACAAGATACGGAGAGAATTCTAAAAGAAATCCTAAAGAAGAAGAAGAAGAAGAAGAAGAAGATATGGACGAAAAAGAGATCCTCAGATACCGAATTGAATAGTCCCCTACAAATCCTTGGATAAACCAAACAAATAAAAGAATTCGAAGCCAACTTTTTTGTTGTATGGTTCATCAAGAGGCAATTTCAATGGTTTGATATAATCTGTAAAATATATTCTTATAAAGGATGAAAATCAACCCAAATGTGAGTAAGGTTGTTAAGCATCATGGGATATCGTAGTTTTTTAACAAAAGAGATCATCTTTGAGGCCCTCGGTGCATGCAAAGTATTAATTGCTTGTGTTTTGTCAACCTGTTACCTCTATTATTCTGATTATGATTATTCCCTTAACCACGTTTACAAACTTCTTTGATCTTGATGCACGGATTAACATGGATACCTAATAAATATGTAGAGAATTTGTATTCGTATTTACATGAAAAAATGTAGTATATATGTATATGTATAACTTATATGTAATGATTCTTTACAAAGGACTCATTCATAATCAGCAAAACTTGAAATTCCCTTTTACGGTACAAAATTATAAATGAAAAGTTTTTATTGTACATATTATGGACTTGCAGTGGGTTATTCTGCTTGCTTCTGATTTTAAACATGGGCATTGGTTTAAATACATTCAAGGTGTCACTATCACTCATCATGAGTGAAAACATAATTCTCTTTTATCATACAGAGTCATGAACTTAATGTTTCTGTGGTACAAAATATAGCCTTTTTCTATGGAGTGAGAGTGGCCTATACTTTATCGCTTTTGAATTTCCTGAATAGTGAGAATCCTCTAAACACAATTCTCTTTGATGTTTAATATTTCATATATTGCAGACAATGCCAGTGCTCTGTAAAGTTGGCATTGTTTAAGATCTTCAGAGTGAGTGAGAGACAATTGGGAGGAATTGGCTGCTCAATGATTGCAGAGACATTGTCCCAGCTTTTGGGAGATGGTGATGATCATGATGGTGATGATGATGATCAGAGCACCTGCCTGATGCATCAATGCCGTTGAAAAAACAATAGTTAATAAGAGAACATATTATGGTTGTATAAGCGAAGTGATTTGTGATGATGGCGATGCAGAAATGAGGCCGAAAAGCTGCTTTCCTTTCGTGTCACTTTATTTACGTCAATGTCGTGCAAAGCAAAAAAACAAAAAAAACACAAAAACATGCCGCGAAAAGCAGCATTTTGTAGGCTGTAGCTTACACACAAAAACATCTAGCATCCGCGTTGACGTCTGCGTATGCGTTTAGCTCCTACTACGTTTGAGTGTAACTTTATTTTCATTCATGTTATCGCATTAGGCTCTCATATAAGAAAGCAAAAATAGACGGTAAAAAATAAACGCAAAAAGCAAAAGCGGTATTTATGGTTTATTGGACAACCGTCACCATCCGCATTACTGTTCTGTTTAGATTTTTAGCACCTACGACATATGTATGCAGCTTTGTTCTCATTAATATTGTTTTCGCGTGAGGGCCTTGTATAGAAAAAGAAACAGAAAGGCAACCCTCAAAGCAGCATTATAGCTTATACAACGAGAATATCGTTGTCGTTGATATTTGTGTATGTTTTTAGCTCCTTCACGTAGGCATACGTATGTAAGGGACAGCCATCAACCACGCTCTAATGTATGCCATTCTATAGTGCGAGAGAAGGATGCGCTATATATTGAGAAATCCAATGTCTGCAGTGGAGCTTGTATGTGCGTCAACCCATCTCTCTCTCATGCATGCGCTCACGCACAGGCCTACGTGCGCATGCGTATGCAGTGGAGCTTGTATGTGCGTCAACCCATCTCTCTCTCTCTCTCTTTCTCTCTCTCATGCATGCGCTCACGCACAGGCCTACGTGCGCATGCGTAGGCATATGATACAGAGGGATCCAAAACAGAAGAACAAAATGTTTGCATGCAACCAATGCCTTTCTCACACATGCACACACATACGCAAAAAACACGTACACAGATTCACACACGATCACGTACATATACAGCTAATTTTACACGCATAGATTGCACTACGCGTATGTAAGAATACATGAATGCATGTTTACGACATATACATATTCATATCTACATTGATACGTTTGCATGCTCTTACATAAACGAAAAATTGAAGACGCAGACTTATGCACATTAGCACACATAAAAACATACATATAAAAACCATATTTTTCTCGATAGATTGAATTTAAGACAATTTATCAATTGAGACCATTTTATTGGTCCGAAATCAGCTGATGCTACTTGCAAAAGCTGTTCACGAATCGCTTTGTGTCTATGGATGGCTCAAATAAGAAAATATGTCTTCATCCTATTTTGGTATAAACTTCAATAAACCATGTACCAAAGACTTTCCACAAACACCTTTCTTATTGAGCAAGCATTATGTATTGGGAGAAGTTTGAGTGTCATGGATAGATGATTAATGTTTCAAGGCTCTTCAATGAAGTGTACCTAAAATTTAATTTTCAATTTGAATGGAACATTGAAATTAATATGTAGTCCCTATAATGGATATAAATTTATTTAAATTTAAGAAAAAAATAAGTCACGATAAACTAAAGACGAATCGTGAGTGGCATCTCACATTCTTATAAAGATAATATTCCTTGTATTTGAAGTCTACTATTCCATCTATTTTGTTTCATTTTTTATATTATGTGAATATGTTCGTTTGTTCGATCCTATACTTAAATCATGATGATAATGAAGTAATGGTTTGATTCCACACATGAATCACTAACATCTTGAGGCTAGTGATTTCTTGAGTCTGCTAGGCCTAAAATTTTTGGGTTTCACTTGTCATGTTGGCATTGTCACATATTTATATAAATATCATAATTCTTCTATCTCGAGTACACTATGTTTTAGATTATTATTAATCTATTTGTAAATCTAATTATGTATTTAATTAATCATGATAATGAAATAGATGGCCTATTTTGAGATACGAATTAGAAACTTTTAAGCCTAAAGAGGTATATCCTAGAATATATCATGCAAGCTAGACACTATAATTTCAATGCGCTTTATGTAGCAATATCCGTACTTAAACTATCATCGCGTTTCTTGCTTTAAGGTTGTTGTACTCCCCTTGATTATAGTAAAGAAAAAATACGAATGTAAATGAAAACCGTTTACTCCATCATTTTTTGTCAATTGAATCACGCTGGCTCTTGAATTCACCCAGTCCCCTACTCCCCATAATTATTTAGGGTCGTACTTGCATGCATTGATGGAGATGGAGAAATTAGTGCCATGCATATTTCGCCCTCCTTGTACCTTGTATCAATTTCAAAATATCAAGGTTCTATAAATCTTTTCCATTGTCAAATAATTGTTTTTTTCTCTTCTGGATATGCAATGTTTTTACTTTTACTTTGAAATTTATAGTATTATCGATATAACCATATAAGACTATATCTATTGTATATGCCTCTCAAGTCAGGTGGCAAGCTTTGGTATGGACTTGATGATTAATCCAAGGCTCAAGTCAGGTGGCAAGCTTTGGTATGGACTTGATGATTAATGCAAGGCTGATGTGAACATGTAGGCCATAGTACATGTAGTTATAGACTTGTGCATGGTACATAAAAATAGTAAATTAGAGTTACTCACACCTAGTCCATGCAATCATATCCAACATTAGCCTTCACTTATGATGAGTGGGTGTTCTTCTTGTAGTCCATCCCAAAACATATAGATCCCTGAGTTGAGAGATTTTTTGGTGTGTATGAGGAAAGAACTTGGAGAAGCTTGTCGAAGGTAGAAAAGTGCGTTTCGAAGCGATGAAGTTTGGTCAAGCCAACCGGCACAAGACCAGCCCTTGAGCTTTTGGAGACTCAAATAGACCTTATAGGCATGCTATAAGTGCAAAGAAACACACTATGTACCTTGGAGCATCAAGGAGAATGAGTCGATACAAAACAGATAGGTTCGCGGGTCGACTACCTCAAAAAACTTACTATCTATGGAAGAGACAATGAACTTCAAATGCCCATAGCGACCAGCGTGATTACAATTAGAAAAAATCCTTTTATGGGAGTGATACACATAGGGTTGAGTGTATGGAATGCACAAAAGTATAAGGAATAAGCAAAATATGCTATAGGAATGAATGCGACATTCACCGGTGGTACTTCCTATTTTTCAGGAATACGCAGAGATTGACCCCGAGGCAGAAAAACTGACATTTCTCCATATCTGCTGAACCAAATTCTTTGAAAATTTACAGGCATAAACTAGACACTGATACCTTTCCAATGAGTCCTCTTGCACTCAATTTGGAGCTCTGAGGAGAGAGCAGCAGCCTCTGCAAGATTACTGTGGGCGAAGAAGATGATGCAGAAATTGAAGGAGCAAGACAATGATGGTCACAAGTGTATGTATATTGCTTCCATGTAATGTACAAGTGATTTCAACTCCTTATATAGCCTCTACGAGTGTTCCACGACTTTTACAACTTGAATTTGAATTCAAATGAAGGTGGGAATGGTTGTTGGAGGGAATCAATTCACTTCCCTACAATCTAGGAAAAGTGAAGATCTTGATTGATCTACTTTTAGGTGATTGATTGCTTGATTGAATGCAACTTCAACCACCAAAATTTCGTGGGATTTTGGCCCTATATTTGTACCTTTACATGTGTACAACTCAAGGCTTTTACAACGGTAAATGAGCCATCAAAATATTCTCAAAAAATACAATAAATGAGCATATGAAAAAGAACTCTCCAACGGATATTCTTTCGACGTGATAGCCTTTGATGTAGATCAAATCCACCTCAAGCATAATGTAAGCTTGATGTTCCAACAGCTCCCCCTCAAGCTAAAGTATGCTTGAGTCTTCATTCTCTGATAGGTTGAATACCTGCCATAGCTTTGAATCTACAAAGCTTTATTCCATCAAGTGCCTTCGTCATCATATCTGCTACTTGCTTTTCAGTCGGAACAAAAGAAATGTCGATCTCCTTTGCCATGAGCTTCTCCCTGATGAAGTGATAATGGACTTCTATGTGCTTGGTTCTCGCATGGAAAATAGGATTTGCCGCTAGATGCATGGAACTTACATTATCTCCAAATATGTGAGGTTTGGAACTCACAAGTCCCAAATCTGTATACAATGCTTTTAACCATATTGCCTCTTGAGTTGCTATGGTCAAGCCTCTGTACTCTGCTTCAGTTGAGGATAAAGCAACTGTTGGTTGCTTCTTGGAACTCCATGACACTAGCTTCGAACCTGCAAATGCTAAGTAACCAGATGTACTTTTTCTATCATCCTTAGCTCCTGCCCAATCTACATCTGAGTAGATTTTGATATCCAAATCGGAAGAGTAAGGATAGAATATACCTTTGTTGATTGTACCTTTGAGATACTTAAGTACTCTCTTAGCTGCATCCATGTGTGGTCTTCTCGGTGAGTGCATGAACTGACTAAGCACTCCCACACTATATGAGATGTCTGCCCTTGTGTGAGTAGCATATATCAAGCTACCTACCAAGCTTTGATACTCTTTAATGTCTTCAATTTTCTCACCTTCATAAACACTAAGTTTATGATTCATCTCCAAAGGTGTACCTGCAGGTTTAGTGTTCTCCATTTTGAACTTGAGAAGAAGATCCTGAATGTATCTTCTTTGAGTCAAATACATTCCTTCATCTGTATATATCACCTGCATACCTAGGAAATATGTGAGCTCACCTAGGTCATTGATTTTGAACTCCTCTTGCATGAGTCTCTTGATCCTTTGAATGCCATTTAGATCATCACCTGTCACAATAATATCATCTACATATACACATAGATAGATAACCTCATTGTGATCCCTTTTGATGAATAGAGAAGGATCGGAGCTGCTAGCTTTGAACCCTTGGTCTTGAAGATATGTAACCAACCTGTAATTCCAAGCTCTTGGAGCTTGTTTCAATCCATACAATGCTTTCTTAAGTCTGCAAACATAAGATGGATGATTAGGGTTTTCAAAACCTGGTGGTTGTGACATGTATACCTCTTCACTTATCCAACCATTTAAGAATGCATTTTTCACATCAAGTTGGAGGAGTCTCCAATTCCTTGCAGCAGCTACACTTATCAATGTCTTGATTGTAGTCATCTTTGCAACTGGTGAGAATGTTTCCTCATAGTCTATACCATGAGTTTGTGAGCATCCTTTGGCAACTAATCTTGCCTTGTACCTGCAAACTGATCCATCTGAATTTCTTTTAACTTTGTATACCCATCTGCAACCAATTACCTTTTGATTCGGTGACATTGGAACCAAATCCCAAGTGTCCATTTCCTTCAATGCATCTATCTCTTTGTTCATGGCCTTTTCCCAATTAGGGTTTCCCTTTGCCTCTTCATAGGTTGAGGGTTCCTCTGAAATAGAGTCTTTTGCCAAGTAGATTGAATGCTTTGTAACAAATGTGGAATCATATCCATACCTTTCTGGTTGTTTCTTCTCTCTTGCTGATCTTCTAGGTGCTTGTTTGGAGCATTCTCCAACCTCTTGCATCTTTGCTTTGCCTCTTGACTTCCATAGCTTGTAATCCCTTTCTCTTTCATCTTGGTCATCGTCTGTATCACTTCTTGGATCTTGGACCTGTGTATCATGCTTGCTTCCTAATTGATGAGAGTCATAATCAAGATCATATGGTAGTGTTACCTTTTGTTTGTCTTCATCATACCAAGACCTATGTTCTTCAAACACAACATCTCTACTTGTAGTGAATTGCTTGGTTGAAGGATTGAAGAACCTGTAACCCATCTGAGTTGAATCATATCCAATAAACACTGCCTTTGTTGCCCTTTCATCTAGCTTACCTCTTATTTGTGATGGTACATGAACATAAGCTAAACAACCAAAAACCTTGCAATGTCCAAGACTAGGTTTTCTTCCATGCCATGCTTCATAAGGAGTCATACCTTGAAGTAATTTGGATGGTAGTCGATTGACAAGGTACACTGCAGTTGAAATAGCTTCTGCCCATAGATAATGTGGCAACTTCTTCTCTTCAAGCATTGTTCGGGCTGATCCAACCAATGTCTTGTTTCTCCTCTCTGCAATTCCATTTAGTTGAGGAGAGTACCTGGTAGTCACTTCCCTTTTGATACCTTTATCCTGCAAGAACTCATCAAAATCTTTGGAGAAGTATTCTCCCCCTCCATCAGATCTGAGCTTCTTTAGTGATCTACCTGTATGATTCTCCACATGTGCAAGATACTTCTTGAAGCAATCAAATACTTCATTCTTACTCTTGATAAAGTATAGAACAGTCCACCTACTATGGTCGTCAATAAATGAGACATAATACCTTGATCCTGCCAATGAAGGTTCTTGACTTGGTCCCCATACATCTGTGTGTACTAAGTCCAATAAGTTGTTGTGGATGTAGCCTTTGTGGTTGAATGGTTGTCTTTGTGCCTTCCCAATCTGACATGCATCACACCTGTTGATCATGTGTTGCTTTGATATGTTCGGCAGTCCTAGAACACTTTGATCCCTGCATATATCCTTCAAGGTTCTTTCATTCACATGAGCAAGTCTCTTATGCCACACTTCAAGCTCACTTAGGGTTTGAGACCCAAAGTTGAATAGAGCTATGTTCCTGGTATCTCCTACTTCAAAAGTAAAGAGCCTACCATGCTTCTCACCTCGGGCTATCTTCTTGAAGCCTTGACATGGATCTTCCACAAAAGCTCCATGTTGGGTGAACCTAACTTGCAAGCCTTTTTCAACTATTTGGCCTACACTTATTAGGTTTTTAGTGATAGTGGGTACATAGAGAACCTTACTCAGAATGTTTGTCCTGCCATTGGAAGCTTTGACATTACCAATCTTCTCCACATTGTGCTTCGTGTCATCCTCTGTTTGCACTTCATGTCTATGCTTTGGACTTTCCAAGTCAGATAGAAGAGCAATGTTGCCTGCAACATGATTCGAGCATCCTGAATCTATGTAGAACAAATGATCATCTTCTTTACCTTCTTTGTGGCTTAGGTTCATAAGAAGTAATGAGTCTTCATGTGGTTGATCTTCTGAATAATTGTTGTAGTCCCTTCTATTATAGCTTCTATTGTTGTTGTTGAAGTTGTGTCCACCTCTGCCTCTATTGCCGCCATATCCACCTCTTCCACTTCCTTTCTGGGTCTTCCCATTGAACCAGCAGTTCTGAGTGGTGTGGTTGGTCTTATCACATATGGCACAAGGTTGAACATTCTGACCTTTGGCTTTGTCTTGCTTTGGTCCTTTCTTCTTCCCTTTCCACTTGCTCTTGCTTGCGAAGTTGGCTTGGGAAGTCTCTTCTTCGTCTTCTTCCTTCTTCTTGCCTTTCTTCTTCTTATCCTTCTTATCTGCATATAGAGCACTTGTTGAACTACCAGATAAGAGTTACCTTCCTTTATGCTATTGTTGGCTTCTTGATTGAAGAGTTGTCCAAGAAAGATGTTGAAGTCTGGAGTTTGCACATCCATGATGAGATCGTAAGCCGTCGTGAAGGATTGCCATTGCTTATCACTTCGAATGCCGTTGAGAATTTGCCTCATGATGACCTCTTCTTCAATCAGCTCTCCAATGGATGCTAACTGATCCGCAACCTCCTTGACCTTGGTAACAAACTCTGTGATGGTTTGTTTAGGTGTCTTCTTCATTTGGTTGAACTCGTTCCAAAGATGATTCTTTCTTGCTTTGGTACTAGCAGAAAAGAAAGTCTCCAGGGCATCCCAAGTCTCTTGAGATGTCTTGCATCCTCTAATATGTGGTAATAGAAAGTCAGAGATAGAGTTTAGTATGTACGACCTTGCTTGAGCATCCCTTGCGCACCAAAGTGTGAGCTTATCTGTCTCCTCTTGTGTAGGTCCTCCTTTGGATCTTGGAATAGGCATAGCTTCATCACCTGCTACAATTCCATAAAGATTTCTACCTTGCAAGTAGGCCTCCATTCTGATTTGCCAAGCCGCGTAGTTGTGTCGATCAAGCTTCTCGATCATTGAGGGAAAGCCGTCACCCATCTTGATCTAGCTCTGATACCACTGAAAGAACTTGGAGAAGCTTGTCGAAGGTAGAAAAGTGCGTTTCGAAGCGATGAAGTTTGGTCAAGCCAACCGGCACAAGACCAGCCCTTGAGCTTTTGGAGACTCAAATAGACCTTATAGGCATGCTATAAGTGCAAAGAAACACACTATGTACCTTGGAGCATCAAGGAGAATGAGTCGATACAAAACAGATAGGTTCGCGGGTCGACTAGCTCAAAAAACTTACTATCTATGGAAGAGACAATGAACTTCAAATGCCCATAGCGACCAGCGTGATTACAATTAGAAAAAATCCTTTTATGGGAGTGATACACATAGGGTTGAGTGTATGGAATGCACAAAATTATAAGGAATAAGCAAAATATGCTATAGGAATGAATGCGACATTCACCGGTGGTACTTCCTATTTTTCAGGAATACGCAGAGATTGACCCCGAGGCAGAAAAACTGACATTTCTCCATATCTGCTGAACCAAATGCTTTGAAAATTTACAGGCATAAACTAGACACTGGTACCTTTCCAATGAGTCCTCTTGCACTCAATTTGGAGCTCTGAGGAGAGAGCAGCAGCCTCTGCAAGATTACTGTTGGCGAAGAAGATGATGCAGAAATTGAAGGAGCAAGACAATGATGGTCACAAGTGTATGTATATTGCTTCCATGTAATGTACAAGTGATTTCAACTCCTTATATAGCCTCTAGGAGTGTTCCACGACTTTTACAACTTGAATTTGAATTCAAATGAAGGTGGGAATGGTTGTTGGAGGGAATCAATTCACTTCCCTACAATCTAGGAAAAGTGAAGATCTTGATTGATCTACTTTTAGGTGATTGATTGCTTGATTGAATGCAACTTCAACCACCAAAATTTCGTGGGATTTTGGCCCTATATTTGTACCTTTACATGTGTACAACTCAAGGCTTTTACAACGGTAAATGAGCCATCAAAATATTCTCAAAAAATACAATAAATGAGCATATGAAAAAGAACTCTCCAACGGATATTCTTTCGACGCGATAGCCTTTGATGTAGATCAAATCCACCTCAAGCATAGTGTAAGCTTGATGTTCCAACATATGAGACACTTCCAAGCTTCTTGTTATCCCCAAAAATTTGGCATCATCTATGAGTACTATCTTTTTATCTAAAGAGATTTTGTTGTAGTTATATATTATTAAGCACAACAAGACCATTGAATCCTTGAACATGATGCAAGTCAAGGTAGAACATAGAGAGGGATCTCAAAGCGATAATTGATATAAAAGGATGAATCAAGATGATGCACCCTCACCATCATAAGAATATGAATTTTAAGTACCTGCCAACTGATCTAAGAGTGATAAAAATAGAGATCTCATAGCGAGTTTGCATGAACGAATTAGATATCAGTATTACTTGAGCTACGTAGTAGGTGAAGGCCTTAGTGGCCTAAGCCCTTAGGTGATTATAGAAGTGGGACCTTGGTACACACAACATCTCGAGCAAAGGAGGGATAATTCAAAAACATAAACCCTAGTAGATGGGTCCAATTAGGCGATAAGGAACAAGCCTATTTGTTATGTGGCTTATTACAAGATTTCCTTCCCCCTATTCAAGGGTACATCCAATGAAAATCTTGATGCCCCTTGTTCACGTGTTTGAAATATTTTTGTCTTTCCCTAGATGTCTCATCCAAATAAAAAACACAAAGATGATGTTTTTCAATCTACCTTTTATGATGAAGTCATCAAGTGACTAGTTGACTATGAACTCAAATATCGTGTAGATTATGATCAACTATTTTAAGTACGTTAGTAGAGATTCTAACTTGATAAAAAAGAAGAAAAACTATACATCACCTTTGGAAGCTAAAATAAAAGAGTGATTTGGCTAAACTTATTGCTCAATTTCGGTCAAATTTATGATGCATTATAGTTAGGAATCACCCTAGAGAAGCGTTTTTAAACATATTCTTTTCGCATGGGATTAATGATAAAATATCTGCCACATTATATTGCATAAGCATAATTAAAGTGTCAAGTAAGCACCTAATGAAGTCAATCAAGATTGAAGAAATATCACTCAAAATTTCAAGATATAAAGTATCCTAAAAAAGGTAAAAAGAGAGATGAATTCAAAGGATAGCGTTGAGTGATGATGCATTCCGTCCAAAAGCAAGGACTAAAGGCCAAAAATGTAATAGTAAAAACGAATATGGGGAAAAATGCTCTATACTATATACTAAAATCTTGGGCATACAATATAACAAGTCATCATAACATATAATTGATGTGATATATATTGATTTCTTGAACACTCAGTTGTGTAGTGTCAATATAACTACAAGAGATACTAGATTGAACTAGGAATAAAGGCTTTCGTAACAAAAGAGCCAATCCAACCATCCGCTAAGTACAAGAAACATTATCCCCACTAGCCCACTTACAAAGAAAGAATAGAACCAAAACATTAGAGAATTTTAGAGCTCTCTTTGGGCCTTTTAAGCCTCCAAAAAATAGGTGAAAAGTAGGTGTCTTTCCAATGAAATGAGGATCAAGGGTACATTCCAATCCATTTCTAGAACACAAAAATCTTTAAATGGAAAAGAATATTTTTTTTCTTGTCAGTTATGCTACATACAACAATATATTTGGTTTAGAGCAGAAAAATAAAATATACTCTCATCCCCACTATAGTGATACAAGATAATATCTCATATCATGCTAGTAACAAAATCTACTATTTTTGTAAGAGTCTAGGGATAAAATATTATTTACTACAGGCTGATTGAGAATAGAGTATGATCTCAGGCTTAGTTGCACAGAAAGATGTCTCTATGTGAGAGAGAGAGACAGAGGATTGTACGCCTTGTTGGCAAGATCCGATTATGGTTCATAGTGGTATAGTGTTGCATGTGTTCGATGGGATGTTGAGTTTATGCTCTCAAGGAAGCATCACTTGTTAACACACTCAAACAGAAATCATAATCATTGCAGTGTGTACAAGTACCCTTATCCTCCTCTGCCTTTTTCCTACTTTTTAGGATATGCAATGAGAGCTCATCCATCATGCATCATTGTTGGAGTTTGAGGTCTGCAGAAGCACACAAACAACATAAGGAAGAAGAAGGAGAAGCTTGGAGCACAACACAACACTAAATGAATTACCAAGTGAATGTACAAAAATAAGGTTGGGTGTGTATCTAAGCTCACAATGTCTTAGGGACTTGTGATGAAGGAGACTATACCTCAATCATCAACAAGTACATATAGTGGTAGATTCGATACACTTGTTAAATTATCAATACAAGGTCTTAGACCACATCAAGTGTATGAAGACATGTGTTCTCGTGATATTCAATGAAGTGAATGTTCGAGTAACACATGCAAATTAGGGAAACCTATCTCTTAAAACACCTCTCTCATTGAAAATGTTTATCATGATACTTGTTGCAATAGCAAGCACAAATCAAGCCATGTCTCTCAGCTCCGATATCCGAATATAATCAATAGCAAGTTTTTTTTAAAGCTCTTGACGAGCCCCATCCAATGATCATATTTTCAGTTCAATGTAACAAGCATGCTTTAAGTTGTGGGCAAAACAGAGAGTGGTGGGAAACACCAACTCTTGCTCCAACACTCTGAAAGCTTCACACACACTCTATAATGGCAGAAAGAAGAGGAGAGTGGATAGATAAAACCTCTAGGAACACATTTCATGCATCAATTAACACACATACAAGCTCAATGAGAAGAAAATACACAGCCAAGAAGAAGCAAATTCAAAATTCTACTTGTTAATTCTTCACAATGGCAAAAAGGTTTTTACAAGGAGTCACCAAGTGACTTATATACACGTGCCCTAAAAATGGTCCTTTCACATAAGAGATCAGCACTTTTTCTCATAAAACGTTGAATCCCTACTAATGTACATGGGTAATGTTACAGTCTTCAAGGATCATGCATCTAGAGGACTCTTTTATAGCATTTACATGGTTTCTCAAGGTTTTAGAATGGAGTTAAAAAAGGAAAAAAAGGAAATGGGCCATTTATTGAAAATTTTGGGGCCTACTTTTCTTTACTTATTTCTTCTGCTTCCTTGTCTTTAATCCTCTACAACACTCTCCCCCTGTTGGGGCCTACTTTTCTTTACTTATTTCTTCTACTTCCTTGTCTTCAATCCTCTGCAACACTCTCCCCATCTTAGTCTATGTCATCCCTTGACAGGCTTTCGTGGGTTTTACTAACACATTGTTAGAGGGCTTTCCCAATGCACAACTGGTGGTTGAGTCGTGGATGCATATGGAAAATGAGTCTTGTTGTTCCCAATCAGCTCTTGCTAACTTGTTCCTCCTTGACTTGATACTATAATTTCCTGATGTATATTTCTTTTAACTACATGCTATCAGCGATCGAGGAAGCCTTCAAGACTCCGAAACAATTTGTCACCTTATCGAAGCCTTTTTCTGATGCTTCCATCTCGACCTTGATGTTCCTTTTATTCATACACTAGGTTTGTTGCATTATTTGCCACACACACATCTAGCAATAGAGGAAGAGATCAAGCCTTAGGTTTGTTACCTTATCCGATCCAATCCTCTATCTGTTATTTCTTCTGCCCCTTGGTATTCCTTATATTCACAGATTGGGTTGATGTATTACTTTGTTTTCCATTCTTGCACCCAGTAGTTGTGCCTGAAGTGCTTTAAGTTTCCAGAGCACTCTTGCAATCTTGTTTGTCTTCTTGCACTTCTTCATGTTTCTAGCCTATATATTTCTTTGTCTCCACGTAGCTAGTGGTTGTACTTGGGATGTATTCAAAATTGTTTTGTCTTATTGCACTTCTTCCCTAGGACATATTGCATTTCTTCAACCTGTGCCTTTTCTTTTTGTTATGTCTAGTTTTAACCAGATTCATGCCCCTGCAGGGCTTTGGGCAGAGAGTAGTGTAGTTAATGATTTATTTTCTTTTTAGATTTTATTCTTCGTCATCTTTTTCTAGTTTCTCCCTCCACATGTCCCTCATGCACTTTTTAATCCTCAATAGGATTTTGTTGGTGATGGGAGTATGTCTGATATACTTTCTATTTGGTTTGATTGAGGATGTTAGCTTTCCGAATCATGAGCTCTCTCCATTGAGCCAAATTTACTCCATCATGGAATGCATTTTGGTGATCAGCAAAAAAACTTAGCTCGTAAGCTACTATTCTAGCATTTAAATTCGACGACATTCTCAAAAATATTTCATAGTAAATTTCAAAAAATCCCATAAAAATGCTTCTTCGAAGGTTTGCATGTAAGAGCTCGACAAAAACATTAATTGGGGGTAAAATGTCATTATTGTAAGGCAACTTGGCATAAGTGAAAGATAAAAAATCAAGGCATTTGTGATGTGGTTAATGCCAATCAAGTTCAAAAAAGTGTACTTTGCATGTTTGAATACTTTCAAAACTCTTTGAATCATGTTGAGTACTTTATTGGACATTTTGATTAATCTGGTACAGATGCATATTTGGAGAGCCAAAATTTTATGATTTGAACCATATATTCTTCAGTAGGTAGATAACTATGAGGCGGGCTCAATAATAATGAGAAATTGAGCCACCATTTATTTAGATTTCCACTAGTTTGATCTTCCCAAAATTGGTACCACTGGCAACGTCATGGCACAAGGTAAAAAGATGGGTTAACTTGTAATAATTATGGTGCCTCTTGCCAATGCACCTGTAGTGTTAGATTCTTTTCCAAAAAAAATTCTGCCAGACAAGATCAATTGCTTTAAATTCATCTTGAGTATATGTAAAAGTTGTAGCTGTAAACTTCAAATTTTCATTTTGATCCTTCTCGGTAGTCTTTTTTATGTATTGGCGAGTATGTTTCTTCATAATGCAGTATGGGATATTGAATGGCATGATCACTTTGTCAAGATCTTTGTTTTTGAGCTTTGCTTCTTTCATTACACGTACCACTGCATCTTCAAAATTTTGTGTGAAACAAGACACCAATAGCGCCCACTCTCTCCCACCTAGTTTTGTAGTGTACAGTTCGGAAGTAAGTTTTTGAAATTGAAATCTTGTTGTATCATTAATTTGAAGAGTGTATGTATTAGTTATTGCAGGTGTTCTTATAATGTCTTTTTCTACAGCATGATTTTTTCTATGTTTGGTCTCACTATCCACTTCTTATTGATCCATCAGTTGGTCAAGCTCATCCCATCGTCCATCGTCATTCACTTTAGTGTTATGGTCTACATTCAAAGTAGATCTAACTTCTCTATTGTTGGATTCTAAACATGAGTTAGAGTTTTCCAAACCCAAATCCTTGTAACACTCCATCTGGAATAGTCTCTTTCCCTATTGAGGCTTTCTTTGGGCTTGACTTGATTGTCTATAATGATGACCTTGGATCATGAGATTTACTTGTCTATCCATATAAGCATGAGTAGATTGAAGCGCTTCCTCCAAGTCCTTATCTGTAATGGTTGGTGGTTGTGCAAGGGAGAACTTTGGAATTGTGTGCATTCTCTTTGTGGAGGGAGTGGTATCTACTACTTCCACATCCTAATTCATTCTCTTAGAGCCTCACATTGTAGGCTTGGAGCTCATGCTTACATCTTCTACTAGTACTACACCAAGTTTCTTCTTGGGTATAGTGGTGGATTTGATGTACTTGGTCATTTCTCTCCTTCCATTGTCTCTCCTCTTGTCTCTTCCATGTGTGTGTGCATGCATGTTTGTGTGCATTACCGTGCTTCTCACCTTAATCTTCACAGACATCACTCGCTCATGATCTTCATATCATCCTTATGTATCCACAGATTGACAATGAAGGAGATGGACCTCCTCAATGTGATACTCATCCTTCTCTAGAGTAACAATCACATAGCTTGTAGCTTGAGGGTGCTATGTGTGTTGGAGGAGATGGTGGATAGTGTTGGTCCCCGATGAACTCCCTCATTTTGTACTAACATCGACACTCTTCCTGAGGTCGTTGATGAAGATAAGGTCTCATGCTCACTACCTATTTGGAGTGAGTACACGGAGATTCCCAACTTAATGTCCACCCAGCCACGTATCATACCCATTAATTCCCTCTTCCCTCATAAGGATTACCCCAAATGGCTACACACATGGGTGCCACTTGGCACCCATGTGTGAGCCCATCTATATAAGGTAAGAGGTAGTTCATACCTCTCACTTAGGGGCTCTCCACATACCATTCCCCTTCCCTTAACTCCATTTTTGTCTGCAAAAATGGTATATGAAGGTCTTATTTGAAGAGTGAGTCAATGGAATAATACTCCCACTATATCCCCATGTACCTCATGTACATGGTCATATCTTCGTGTTGTTTCCCCGTATCCTTTCCCTTAAGAAGACTCTTGGGAAGGTAAGCTGAAACTGGGAAACCGCCGTCTCTGAAGGGTGCTGACCCGCTCCCATGTCGCACTATCTTCTGAACTATATTTCCACTTTACTACACACTCTTTACATAAGTGACTTCTCGTCTGTTTCTCCCGAGTGCGGAGTATGCTCTCAGGCTCATGTGGAATAGATTGAACACAAATAGGCTCTACTATCTCATTGTCTGGAATGAGGTTGTCAGATTTACCCAACCTTTTCTTAAGCCGACTAACATGAAAACTTGGATGGATTTGACTATTGTCTGGAAGTTGGAGCTGGTAAGCGATCTTTCCTATTCTCTTAAGTATTTGGAAAGGTCCACAATACCTAGGAGATAGTTTTGGACAAGGTCCCATCTTCATGGTTTCAGATCTAGGTGGAATTCTAAGATAGACCTGCTCTCCTACCTCAAAGTTGATGTCTCTCCTTTGAGGGTCAGCATAGGCTCTATCCCTATCTTGAGCTCTCCTAATGCTATCCTTAGCAAGCCTAAGCATATCGTTCATCTCTTCCAAGAAGTCCTTTGCAGCTTGAACTTTCTCATTCTGCAATCCTACTACATAAGGAGCTCTTGGCTGAAACCCATACATAAGCATAAATGGACTACGCACAGTGGAAGAGTGCTTGGCACTATATGCAAACTCTACTATAGATAAGTACTCTTCCCAATTATTTTGCGCTTCATTCACATATGCTCGAAGAATATCCTCTAGGATTTGGTGAACCCTCTCTGTTTGCCCATCTGATTGTGGATGCTCGACCATACTCAAGCTAAGTTTTGTGTCCAACCTTTTGAAGACTGCTCTCCAAAAGTGGCTAGTAGACTTCCTATCCCGATCTGAAACTATGTATAAAAGAAGACCATATAACCAGTATAGGTTCTCTACAAAAATTCTAGCCAACTTAGGTGTCTTCACTGTAGTGCATGTTGGAATAAACCTAGCCATTTTAGTTAACCTATCCACAATTACCCAGACTGAATCGTGCCCTCTCTGTGTCTTAGGTAATCTGACTATAAAGTCCATGGAGATATAACTCTCCCACTTCCCATTAGGAATATCCAATGGGTGGAGTAGTCCTCCAATCCTCAACCTTTCAGCTTTATTGACCTTGCATTTAGTGCACTTAAGCACATACTCTAGGACGTCCTTATGAAGTCCACGCCAGTAAAACTACCTCTTAACAAGATCATAACTCTTGTTAACTCTTGGGTATCCCACACTAGGTGTGTCATGACACTCATGTCATGACACTCATACAAAATAGGCCGTCTCATCTCATAATCTCTAGGGACACACACCTTACCTTTATATAACAGATATCCATCATGGACACTATAATGCTTCCACTTGAATCCTTCTTGAGTACTCGGCGATACTCCATCCTCATTGGAAACCTGTATATCACAATCCCCATTCTCTATGGCTTCCCAAATCTTGGAATATGCAGGATCAAGCCTACATTTTCTTCTAATGGGCTCAAGTAGCTCACTAGTGATCTGATTAAAGCTCACTCCATTGAGCATAGGCATGCGGCTAAGTGAATCAACCACTACATTAAACTTTCCATTCCTATACTTCAGCTCATAATCAAACTCCTGAAGGGTCTTTGCCCATCGGGCCTTACGACCTTTAAGGTCTATTTGATTAGAGAGCCACTTAATGCTCTCTTGATCAAACACTATCGTAACTTTGGCACCATATAAATAATGATGCCACTTGTTCAAAGCATGGACAATGGCATACAACTCCTTCTCATGGACGGAGTAATTCTTTTAAGATGTTTCTAGTTTCTTACTCTCAAAAGCTACCAGTCGACCATCCTGAACTAAAACCGCTCCAATGGAAAAATCACTCACGTTAGTCTCAACCAGAAAGGGTTTGTTGGGATGTGCTATATGTAAAAGTGGAGCTATAGCAATAACTAGTTTCAACTTCTCCATACTTTGCTTCTGTTTGCCTCCCTAATAAAAGGCTTTCCCTTTCCCTTTAAGCTATTTCATCATCGGGACAGCAATTTTAGCATAATTCTTAATGAATATTTGATAGAAACCTGATAAACCTAAGAAGATCTACAGCTCTTCTAGGTTCCTTGGATGTGACCATTCCATAATAGCCCTTACTTTGTCAGGATACATCTAGATTCAATTCTAGGAGACTATATGCCCAAGGTATCTAACCTCTATTTTGAAAAATTCACACTTTGACTCCTTAGAAAAGAGTGAATTTTCACTTAGCATTTGAAATACCTTTCTTAAGTGTTCCAAGTGCTCCTGTTCTGATGCACTATAGATCAAAATGTCATCCACGAATTCTACTACAAAGTATCCTAGATAAGGCCGTAATACACTATTCATGAGCTTCATGAAAGTGGCAGGAGCATTGGTGAGACCAAAAAGCATCACCAAGAACTCATAGTGCGCATATCTAGTCCTGAATGCAGTCTTAGGGATATCTTTTGCCCTAATCCTAATCTGATGATATCCTGATCTAAGGTCAAGCTTGGTAAAATACCTAGCTTGATGTAACTGATCAAATAGGTCTTCCAATCTAGGCATTGGAAAACTATTTTTGATATTTTCCTTATTAAGTGCTCTATAAATCTCATAGAGCCGTCTTTCTTCTTAAGTAGAAGCATTGGCGATTCCCAAGGTGAGTTACTAGGCCTAATGGAGCCCTTATCTAAATAATCTTGTAATTGCCTCTCAACCTCCTCATGCTAAGAAACACTAAGCCTATAAGGTGGCTTACAGATAGGATTAGTGTTAGTAACTACCTCAATAGCATGGTCAATGTCCCCTCTCTCAAGTGGTAGCCCTCTAGGTAAGTCAGTGGGAAAAACATATCTAAACTCAAACATCAGATCTTTAAAACTTTTAACCACACACTCTTGCAAGAAAGAATAATAGAAAGTCCTATCCATGTTTACATTCCTAGCATGAAAATATACATCAGACGAAATGTTTGTACAATGCTCACAGTCCTGAGTATACAATAAAAAGATCTCCTGTACATGTTGAAAATGAAAAAGACTATACAACTCTAAAGATGAAATGAGAGGTGCACTAGGTACATCTCTCTCTCCTTGTATACAAAATTTACTTCCATTTATTTCAAACTCAAGTGTGTTGTTTTGATAGCTGCATTTAAGTGTGCCTCCCAACCCCCATAGCCACTCTCTTCCTAACACAAGGTCTATCCTCTCCATATTCATAATTTGGAAGTCCATGTGATCTGTATAGTTCTGCTTCTTGACTTCCAAATTGGATACCATAGTATCCCATATCCTCTTGTCTTCCCCTTGCATCATAGATACTATCTATTTATGTGCACTAGGCTACTGGGGAATCTTTAGCTTTTTGACCAGAGCATAGTTTATAAAGTTATGAGTCGTAGAGTCATCTATCATGACTCACACTCTGGTCCCGTATAAACTACCATGGAGTTTAACCAAGTCATGTGGTCCAAACTATGGTGACCATAATGACTGAGTCAAACAAAAGGTGTGCTCTATGTCCTTGTACATCACCTCCACTTGATTGCAGCTAGAGCTACCATGAATAGGAAGTGTCTACACTAAGTGGACCGCCTTTTTGCTCTTTTTAGGGGCCGTATACTCTCTGGTCCTCTCTTCTTTTCTTCCCCCTTCTTGAATGGATAGTTCCACTATGAATGGCTAGGAGACAAACACCTAAAGCACACGTTCTCTCTTTTGGCCCTCTCAAACTGTTGTGCAGGTAACCTAGGCCCTTGTGATCTTTGTTTTTTAATGAAAATTTTGTTTTTCCCCAATGGAAATTTTTTCTTAAACTTAGTCGTACTAAGAGGTCTGAGGGGATGATCCGTCTCCATAGGATTATATTGAGCACGGTTATGGTCCTCATAGATCTGGGCATACTTGATTGCCTCCTCAAACGGCTTAGGTGCATTCCGTCTTACCTCATTCTTGATGGCTTTATCTAAGCCTCTAAAAAACCCTCTAGTTTTTTGAAAATCATCTAAGCTCTTAAGTTTCAAAATGATCTTCCTATAGTGGGATATGTAAACCGTCAAAGGTTTACCTCTATGGGTAATCCTATCGCACTCATCCCAGTTCCTCTCTTCCAGATTTGAAGACTTGGATGAAGAAGGATGCTCAAGCAAGCAGCATTATCTACATGGGAGTCAATGACTACCTCCTGGAGACTCATCCACCACTTATAAGCACACGGGCCAAGTGAGAGACGCGCCAAGCGAGAGACGATACTCTGGTGGGGTGCCTTTCAGTTGATGCAAATCATGCCACTTTCTAGTAAAAAGGTGTAGATTGCATCCTTCTTTCTATCTTGATCATCCCCCATAAAGGTAGGTGGCTTTAATGTTTTCAGTAGGGGAGCTTCCCTAGAGCTCTCTCCTTTGTGCTTTATAGGAAAAGAAGAATCTTTCCTAATCATTTCTAGAGGAAGAGTAGGAGTTTCTCTTTCCTTCCTAGCTAGGAAAGAGGTGACATGTGTCTCAAGTGAGATCATTTGAGACTTAAGCTGTTGAATGAGAGATGTGATGCTACCTATGTCTCTTTCTAGCCTAAGGGTCTGTTCCTTTAAGTCTGCAAATTGTTCATGAGTAACAAACTCATCCAAAACTTCCTCATAGGTATATTCTTCTTGTTGAGGCTCTTTTTTCTCTAATTTTTCCTTTACTTCCTGCCCCAATTTCTACCTCTTCCATCCTAAGGTCAAGATCCTCTAGTTGTTCTTTAGATGGATGTGTGTTCTACTAATTGTTTCCCTTTGGACTCCATGTTTCACCCCCCCCCCCCCCCGTTTACTAACTAGATTATGTGAGAAGAATGGAAGTAAACTTTAAATATGCAAGAAGAAGAGAAATATATCACAAGAGCACTTCCCTGGTACAAAATGAAGCTGCAGAAGCAAAATCCAAGCGGTCTTGGAAGCGTGAAAGTGTTGATCTTCAATCCTTGCCAAGCCCAAACAAAAATTTGAAATGTCCGGTTGGCCCGAGGAGGTTCTACTCACCAAAAACCAACAAGAACGACGCCAAAATCATGTAGCAATAGCCCCAATTGGGCAAACTGAGTCAAACTAAAGCACTTCTGAATTTTGATAGTCCTCGCCAGTCCAAAAGATGTAGTCCAGCACCTGTATTTCAAAGATATGAAGCTATCCCAAGTGAAAAAAGTGGATTTGGATGCCAAATGATGAAAAACTAGGCCTAGAAGTGGTCGCCTAGTCCTACTGAAGCACTACAGAGGGGTTTTAGTTGACCAAATCTTGTCCAAATCAAATAGCATCCATTGCACAGTGAAGCTTAAGAGCACAGCTTCATAACATGACAAAGATTTTTGAAATTGAATATTGTATCACCTAGCTATGGTGTGGAGAAGCTAGGTATGTTAAGGATAGACTGTGGGAAAGCAAATCTTAATGTAGTGATTTTGGGAGCTCGAAACTGAGAATCTGAAGGCTTTTTGAGAATTCTAATGACCCATATCCCAATTCCATATCCCATATTACATGTGTGCACCAATGTTTTCCTAAACTCTTGATATAGAGCATCACTTCTTCCACTTGAAGATCGAACAAAAAACTTGAAATACTCAACTTTATACCCTTTATTGTCTTCCTTTTCTCCAATTCACAAAGAAGCTTGCCGTGAAGCGCTTATATCCCATATATGAGCTGAAAAAAGCTTTTTCTACATATAAATAAGAGGTTATGTTCTCATTCTTCTCATCCAAGAGGAGGGGAAGAGGAGACAAGGAGCTCCCCCTCTCCTGAGGCTGCACAATTGCTCCCCTCGCGTGGGTGGTGCTGCAAATCCCGTGGCTTTGGTCATGTGGCACTGTGCGTGATAGACTATGTCATCTGATTCTATTGCTTCGATACCACCGTTGGTCCCCGATGAACTCCCCTCATTTTGTACTGACACTGACACTCTTCTAAGGTCGTTGATGAAGATAAGGTCTCACGCCAGCTACCTATTTGGAGTGAATACATGGAGATTACCAACTTAATGCCTGCCCAGCCACACATCATACCCATTAATTCCCTCTTCCCTCATAAGGATTACCCAAATGGCTACACACATGGGTGCCACTTGGCACTCATGTGTGACCCCATCTATATAAGGTAAGAGGTGGTTCCTCTCACTTAGGGGCTCTCCACATAACAGATAGTCACAAGAGATGAAGTGATATAGCTAGATCCTACTTCACACGCGCTAAGAATTATGGTTGGAGAGTGTAGTGGGCCTCTTTGGCTTGTTAATGAATACAAATAATTATATATGTTTCTTGGAAGATGATCCACTAATTGATGGATCAAAACATATATGTTTGAGTTTATCCAAGAACAAAAAACTTGTTATTTTTGTTCTTAAACTTGTTCAGTGTTTTGAACAATTCTCTGAGCACACCAACAATTGACTTAATTCCTTTTGGGGAACTCTAATTAACTAAGTTAGCTAACAATCATGAGTGATTTGACTACATGCAGAGAAAGAAGTTTATCAAGTCACAGCTCCATCCCGACATTCACGAGCTGCAACAATCATCAGACCAGTGAGCAAAGATATGCTAATATCTAATGATCTTGAGAAGCAATGCCAATGAAACTTTGTAGGATTGTAGTCGACAGTACGCTGATTCTATCATGCTTTAATCCATTGCAAATGATCAACTACACACTCCAAACAAGCTCTGAGAAGATCACTATTCTGATGGAGTTATGATAGAGAAGTAAGATGAGAGTGTAATGTTCATATATGTATTAAACATGTACAAATACAATGTCATTGGCAATCAAACATTGCTCAATGTGTGAGAGTTGAATGAGCTGTGAGATGAGCTCTCAGTTCACAATGGTTGTACTAAAAAATGATGTCACAACCTCGAGATACATGCGAGTCTTTTAGATCCTCTTCTTATAGTTCAACTTGGAGCCAAAGTTTGAATTCAAATTCAAACTTCTACTTAAAAGGTGAATGCTAACATATAGGATAGATTCTCTCATTGCTGAGCAACCAAGTGATACATGATTTAGAGCTTTCTAACTCCTCGTGGGTGTAGTCCACTTTTACAAGGACAAATGTGAAGTACTTTTACAAGAGGTTGATCATATGAAGCCTTTCATAGGTTATGCCAATAAGTTAAGCATAAGCTATAACCTCAAGATACATGCAGGTCTTTTAGATCCTCTTCTTATAGTTCAACTTGGATCCAAAGTTTGAATTCAAATTCAAACTTCTACCTAAAAGGTGAATGCTAACATATAGGATAGATTCTCTCATTGCTTAACAACCAAGTGATACATGATTTAGAGCTTCCTAACTCCTCGTGGGTGTAATCCACTTTTACAAGGATAAATGTGAAGTTCTTTTACAAGAGGTTGATCATATGAAGCCTTTCATAGGTTATGCCAATAAGTTAAGCATAAGCTAGTTAACCAAGTATATGGGCTTGGGTTTAATTGCACCAACAACGTGTGCAGCATACATAGTTAACAAGGGTCCCACCGAAGCATTCTACTCTATCACTCCATATAAATTTTGGCATGTTGCAAACCATCTGTTGCTCATTTGCATGGTTTTGGTTTTCTATCATATGCATTATGCGTAAACAACCACACAAAAAAATGGATGATAAAGCAATGAAATGTATTTTATTTTGGTAGGGTTTTGAAAGCAAAGGCAATCATCTATATCATCCATACACCAAATGCATTTTGGTTATCCGTGATGTTGTTTTTGTGGAAGATGCAATTCAACTCTTACTTTCATGAACCAAAGAGACATTAGTTAGCTCAAAAAATGTGTATGACATTGTTGCCTCTTTTTATAGGTGGAAAATCAATTGCTCATCCAAGTGAGGCAATTTCTCAGCATTTTATTGGCTTCAAACAATCATGAAGATCATTGCATTTCCTTTAAGTATATTTACATGAAGCACTTGTTGATGAGAGGGTTGACATAGAAGAGTAAAAAATGATGCCTAAATGACTAGTTCACACTTTGAGATATAGCAGATTAGACGTGCCATTGTCCTATCATACTCCTTCAAGCTCTCATAGTGCTTCCTTTGCCTCAGATTGTTATGCAATGGCTCCTTCTAGTCTTTCTGATGAGAATGAGACTATTTCTTTTGATGAAACATAGAGTTCAAAAAATTTGATGCCTGCTATGCGATTAGGATATGATGCTAATTATGAGGAATTGTACTTGTTCTTTATGTAACTTTCTTGCATGCAAAAGGCCGTTGACACTAAATGGGTGTACAAGTAGAAATGTATCTTTGATGGAACAATTTGATAGGTATAAGGCTAGGCTTGTTTCCAAAGGCAATGCTCGAGAGAAAGGCATTGATTTTGATGAGGATTTTTCTCCCACGTGTTGAATGACAATGTTCATACCATTTATGCACTTTCACTTCACCATGGTTGGAATGTACATCACTTGGAACCTAAAATTGTATTTCTAAATGGTGATTTACATGATTAAGTTTTACGTATTTCAGCCCCACAATTTTGTTAAAAAAGGGCATCAAAATAAAGTATGTAGGTTGAAAAAGGAATTTTATGGACTGAAATAAGCACTATGTGCTTGTTATAAAAAGAGGCATGCCTACTTTTGAGCATATGGTTTTGAAAACATTCCAACTCAGAGCACCTTATATGTTAAGCATGTTGATTATGCACATTTGATCATTGTTGTATATGTTGAGGATATGCTACTTACTGGTACTAATGAGAAGCATATTTTTTAATTTAAGGCTGATTTGCATGCCTCTTTTGAGATGTCACATTTGGATCATTTGGGGATTTGTGTCAAACAAAATACATTGACACATTATTGAAGCATTTTGGCCTTAAAGATTGCAAACCTATTTCCATTCCGGTGGAAAACAGGTTTACAGTTGAGTGTTCATGATGCTAGAGATGCATTTGATGTTGTCCTCCATTAGCAAGTTGTTAGATGCTTCATTTACTTATGCATAACTAGGCATTATATTTAGTTTTTTGTCTCTCAGATGAGGAGGTTCATGCATTGCCTAGGTTTCAAACATTGTTAGGCTATTAAGCACATATTTTGCTACTTGAGTGGTACCTAGTTACATGGATTGTTTTGTCTCGAGGGGGAATCATTACCACCAAATTTACATGCATTTTTTTTTACTTAGGCTGAGTTGCTTGCTATGACACTCGTGTTTCCACCAGTTCTTTTTGCTTCATGCTTGGTAGCTCATTCATTTCTTCGTTAAGCAAGAAGCAGACTATTGTGGATACTTCTAGTTGTGAGGTTGAGTATAGGGTACCTCTCATAGCAATCGTTGAGTGTGTGTGTGGCTTAGATGCATTTTGGTTGATTTCGATGTTGGTCAATTTTCTACCACCACCATCTTTACTAACAGTTAGAGCACATTGGTAGTTGTGAGGAACCCTATGTTCCATGCTCACACAAAGCACATTGAAGTGAACCATCATTCACAAAGGCTCTACCTAGGGAGAATTTCGGAGCTTTTTGCAAAACTTTGGGCTTAATTCCTTTTGTGGATTGCTTTTGTTCCACATAGCTTGGTGCTTGTCTTTATATGAGTGCAAATTCCTTGTTCACTACAACATCATGAGGTGGATTTGTTGATAAATTTTGGTAGTAATGTGTGTAAATACACGAAGGAGCACCAAGAAATTTTTTTCCCTCTTTAGGAGGTTTTTTTTTCATGCTTGTATATATACCTATAATCCTAATGGGTCATGTATCTTTCTACATTCACTTGGTACTAAAATATTGTGTTGTTCTTCAAGCTTCTTCTTCTTCTTCATTGTGTTTTTCTTGTGCTTTTTCAAACCTTGAAATCCATGTTCAAACTCAGAATTTGATGAGGAGGAGTCGTATTCCTCTCATACAAGTACTAATGATACAGATTAAGAAGAAGATGATGAAAAAAACTAGAACGATGAGAGGAAAAAGAAACCTAAGAATTATAATAAGAGTGAAGATTCCGAAAGAAAAAGGAATGATAGACAAAATCTCAATAAAACTAAATCAATGGATGTAGGAAGCATTAACAAACTGATCACAAAAATATTGAATGAAATGCAATTAGCTACAAATACCAAACAAGCATACTACCAAGTGTGTTAGAGAATGGCCACGACTATTGAACCTTGCTATTACAGTCCTAATTATTGAGGGAGATGGCCACCACATATTAAATCATGAATGGATACACAATTGAACCTAAATTCTACAACCACAACATGACTAGATCATCGTACAAATCCAAATATTCAAATGAAACATAAAGATAAAATCAACAAAAAAATTGGCAAGGTAATCAATACCAAAAATAAGAAAATACTTTCAATATTGCATGCAATTGCTATTGTTTGCATAGCCATGGGTAAGCACCCAACTCAGTTTTATGGTGCAAACATAGAAAAAAGTGACGCATCCCAATCATCAATGCACAAGACAATAAAGAATCCCAATCATCAATGCACAAGATAACAAAGAAGCACTAGAAACTCCCTGGATGAGAAAGTCAAGGATCCAATAAAGGCTAATCCAATGCTTGTAGAAGAACTCAAAGTTCAAAACAAAAGAGTGCCTAGAGTAATTCACAACAAAAGCATCCAACATAGACCCAACATCATCCAGAACCTCAAATACTCACCCTAAATGCTATGATTGTAGATCATGAATGATAAAAAACAAATCCAAAACAAATGCAATGGTTTTCACACAACCAAAAAGAAAAAGTGCACAATCTAGATCATCTGAGGAAAAAAAACTCATAAACTCGATAGAAAAAAATGAAATCCACATGCAAATCTTATAGAAACCATAGAAGTAGAATCTCTTAATTGAAGTGCCACCTATTTAACATGATCCATATCTTTAACAAAATTAAGAAGAATAAGCCAACAAGGAACCCACAACACTAAAATAAATACATGACAATGAAATTCAAATGATTTGTTTGAAGCACTATTGCAAACGTCCATTTCAATCAAAATGGGATAACTCCTGAAGCTTGTCCTAGATTTTAGAAATTATCTCCCTACTAATATATTAGCCAAGAAAAATAGTAACTTTAGCACAATTGGTTTAACCAAAGTAGACATTGAACAGACTCGTCTCTCCATTTGTGGATGTAGAGTATAAGATACTTTTCATCAACATATTTATTAGCCTTACCTAAAAAGAGTAACAAGATAGGAGATTTGGTCTAAACATAGTACCTAAATGAATTCCTAACAATTAAACATGATGCACTAGACATCAAACTTTTCCAAGTAGAGATGGTTGATCAAAGAAGGGTTCAACCACTCGAAATTCTTAGAGATCAAGTAATTAAATTAACTATGAATTTTGTGATATACCCAAATCACTCTGCTAACAATCAAACATGATGTAGTGGAAATTGGACCCTTCCAAATAAGAATGGTTGATCAAAGAAGGGTTCAACCATTAGGAATTTTTAGAGAAAAAGTTAATAAGTTTCCTATGATTTTGGGAAGACCATGGCTAAGGAAATCCAAAGTTAAGAAAATGTGGGGGAAGGCACAATCAATATCAAGTAAGGTAAAAAGAAAATCAAATTCTATATGGACGAGAAAACCACTGCCTCACCTGGATTTAGGTCCCTCGATTGTTGAAAGTCTCAATATGATGTATGCCAAATCCGATGAGGAGGAGGTCGATGTGGAGAAAACTACAAAATCAAATTTGGATCAAAATTACATTCTATCTCCTACCACTTTAGGAAACCACCACAAAAATCAACTACCAACAACTCTTGCCCATATTAGAGAAGCAAAAATAGCAAAAAAGGAGCTCAATCAATCATATGAGAAAATGAGAAAGGGAGGATCTAGAGAAAAAGAAGATGACATGTAGGGTCTCAATTTAGGCACATATAAAAACCCCAAAATCATGAACATTTCTACCACTTTAGAGCCATCATTTTTGTTGATATATTTAGGTAGTGATGTGTGTGAACACACTAGGACCACTAGGGCACTTTTTCCCCTCTTTAGGAGGTTTTTTTCTCCCAGCTTGTATATACACATATTTGCCCTAATGGGATACTTATCTTTGTACATTCTAGTGGTAATACATTCAGTATTGTGTGTTGTGCTCCAAGCTTCTTCTTCTTCCTTGTATTGTTCACGTGCTTCCGCAGATGTCTAACTCCAACAATTGGTATCAGAGCAGGTCGTCGCTTCATCTAGGGCATCATCGACACCTCTACGGTTGCGGTCTCAGAATCGCATGAATTTTGGTGAGCATACTCACCATGTTTCCGAGATCAAAAGTGCTTCGATTTGTGGTGCCGAAATCGCAATCTAAGCTCGTTTCGGCCTCTGAACGCATTATCACAGTGCTTGTGCAGGCTATTTTATCTTTTTGTGCCAAATGTATATACCAGTTTTGGTTCGCTAGTACAAGCGTCTCGAAGTCTGCTACAGGTCTAGCAAAATTTGTCTAGGTAGTTTTGTTCAAATTTTTGAGATACATTCAATTTTCTGCATCAAGGTATTTTAGTCACTGACCATGGCTCAAAGCAGTGATGTATTCCATATGTTGGATGTTGAGGATAAGTTGGGTGGTACCAACTACCCGTTATGGGCTTATATGCTGCAACATGTATTGGTTGCAAATGTGGAACATTGTGCAGGGTATTGAAAAACGTCCTCACACCTGCAACTCTTGCAACTGCAGGTACTGAAGCTGATGCAAAAGGTGTCGAAGATGATGATATTCTGCATATTCCTGTTCGTGCTACGGTTTTTGCTTCACTTACTACAGAGCGAATTCGTTGGGATGGCAGAGATGCCCAGGCACATGCATTGATAGCTTTTTCTATTAAACATGTCATTATTCCCCACATTCAGTCTTGCAGAATAGTTAAGGATGCTTGGGATACACTTACCACATTGTACCAAGCTAGGAATGAGGCTCGTGTTGCTTACCTCTGAAAATAGTTGGAGAGTGACCACATGAATGAAGGTGATTCTATGGACAATTTTCTAACAAAGATCAAAGACTTGAAGGAACAATTGATTTCTACTGATGAGTTTATACCACATAGCTCACTTGTGCAAATGGTTTTGAATGGTCTTCCTGATTCATATCAGATTTTTTCTTCTACTCTTTGGTTGATGATGAAAGGCAATCCAAATGCCTTTTCTTTTGAGGAGTTAGTCTTTGTTTTGTTGCAGGAGGATCAGTCCAAGTAGAACAAATTATGCGTGTTGTAGATCAAGCTTTCCTAGGTAGTCAGAAGGGCAAAGGATAATGGAGCTCTTCAACTAGTAAGCAGAAATCTACTAATTCTGCACAATCGAAGAGGGAAGACAAAGATGAAAAGAAACCAAAAAAGCAGAAATTGTTTTGCAAGTACTCTAAAGGAAATGATCATATCATAAAGAACTATCCAAAACCATCTGCTAAAGAGGCAAAGAAGAAAGAGGCTGGAATGGTTGTTGCAGAGGCCTCTACACCAAAAATAGAGTTTACTAATCTGGTGCAGGAAGAAGAATGGGTGTCTACTACTGTTTGCAGTTTTGACCCATCTTCTCATGAGCAGTGCATGTCTGTAGTAGACTCAGATGTTTGGTTCTTTGACAGTGGGGCGACCAAACATATAACCTTGCAGCGTAGTTTCTTCTCTTCACTCGAGCTTGCCCCTATAGGGAATAATGTTACATGCACCAACAACTCCTCTTATCCTGTTATGAGAGTTGGTAAGATCATTTTGACTATTGCTGATGGTAGTTCTTTCACTTTGATAGATGCTTTGTTTGTGCTACGGATCAAGAAAAATCTGTTATCAATTTTTGCATTAGCCAAGATTGGCTTGGTTGTGAAATTTATTGATGACAGATGTACAGTTCATTATCTATCAAATGGCGATATGGTTATTGCTTTTGGCATTTTATGTCATGGGCTATATAAGCTCATAGACTATGTTAGCATACTTATGCACATCCTTTAAAACCGTCGACCACCACAACCCAGCTTGTAACACCTTCTTGCCTGTAATATCCCCTAACAAATGACCTCCTGCTAGACCTGAATGTGCTTCCTATAAGACACCTGGTTGTTCAAACTCTGGCACACACCTCTTGATGACCTGATCCACCCCCTTTTTGTATAATGCCCCAACTATAACCAAATATGGCCTACTTTTAAGGGCAAACTTATTCCTCTGATCAGGTGAAAAATACTGTGGTAATGCACCCTCCGTTAAGAAAATTAATAATTGGTCATACCACGAATCTGCCTCTACCACTCGCACATTAAAAAACTCAGCATCCGGAAATACATCAAGTGCACCTGTGGGTGCTTCTCCTGATTCCAATCTACTAAAAAAATATGCCATTGCATGCTCTTTCCTGGAGTATGCACAATCACAAAATCAAATTCCTGTAATAAAAGCATCCACCTGGCTAATCGGCCTATTAATAAGGGCTTCTTGATTAAATAAACCAAAGCTTGATGATCCACATGAAAAACCACTTTATTGCCCAACAAATAATGTTGAAACTTATTAAGAGCATACACCATCGCCAAAGCTTCCCTTTCCGCCACCGGGTAATTTCTTTCAGCCGCAGCCAATACTCTACTGGCATAATAGACAGGTCTATACCATCCTTTGTCTTTCTGCTGCATCAAAACTGCTGCTACGGCCACATCTGATGCATCAACAAATATGTGAAATGGCAATGACCAATCTGGTGTGTTGCAAAATTGGTGCTATCGACACCATCTTTTTTAACAATTGAAATGCTTTCTCTTGAGCATCTGCCCACATAAACGGAACATCCTTCTTGGTCAAATGCGTCAGCGGTAAAGAAATGTTTGCTAAATATCTTAAGTATCAGGAATGCCACTTAATTTGACCCACAAACCGCATTACTTCTTTAATGTTGGTCGGTGCTTAAGCTGTACTTATAGCTTCAATCTTCTTAATATCAATAGCCATCCCTGCTTGCGATATAACATGGCCGAATAAAATACCACTTCAGACCGCAATCACACTTTTAAACGTATTCAATACCATCCTAAACTGCCGACATCTATCAAAACATGATTTCAGGTGTAGCAAGTGCTTAATCATTTCACCAAAGACCAAAAAATCATCTACAAATACTTGCATAAAATCCTGTAGATAAGGTTCAAACACTTTATGCACCACATAATTGAACGATGGCAGTCCATTCTTCAAGCCAAAACTCATGACGGTAAACACATAAGCGCAAAATTCTGTAATAAATGTTGTTTTATGCTGATCCTCCTCAGCAACACTGATCTGATTATAACCTAAAAATCCATCCAAGAAACTATACATTTCATGTCCTGCTACTGCGTCCAACACTGCATCACAAAACGGCATAAGAAACGGGTCTGTAACCATTGCCGCATTTAACTTTCTATAATCGACACAAATTCTGAGCTTCCCATTCTTTTTTGGGACCACTATGATGGGAGATAGCCAAGTCACCTAATTCACCGGTTTGATGAATCCGACTGCCAGTAGTTTATCAATTTCTTCCTTCACCTGTTTAGCAAAGTTAGGATTCATTCTATATCTTTGCTGTGCTACGGGTACTGCATCCGTCTTCAAATTAATCCGATGTTGATGCAACTACGGGTCTATGCCTTTCACTTGAGTGTAATACCAAGCAAACACATCTACATATTCTTTAAGCAGGAAAATAAGATCCTCCTTAAAATTTCCTTCCAATGTTTTACCAATCCGCACCATCTTGGGTTCAACTTCGGTTCCTAAATTAACCTCTTGAAGCTCCTCCTCCTTCACCCGCATAGAACCTACATACTTCTGATCATACATCCTTTCCGCCAGCATAATTATTTCTTTCTCTTGTTGTTCCACATGTTGCTGTATCGGAATGTCCATACGTTGATCAAATATCTTTTGTAACTGGGCACCTGCAACCTATTCACTTGGAACTGGCCCTTCTGCATTTAGCACACCCATATGATCCTTACTCAATACTCCTGCAACATCAACTTCTAATACTGGTACCACCGTTGGGTTTGCTTGCAAAAACTTTTCCTCTTCATCATCTTCAATCTCATCCGCTAAATTAATAGTTTGAGCCATGAGTGGTCTCTCCTATACCGACATATTTTTTCGTCCACGCATAGGGATCGTCAATTGCTTTTTACCCTTGGTAATCATCACTACATTCAAGCCCCAATCCTGCTTGACTTTAGCAAGTCGAAACCAAGGTCTCCCTAACAACATTTCGTACGGATA
Source organism: Ceratopteris richardii (assembly GCA_020310875.1). Taxonomy (NCBI): domain Eukaryota; kingdom Viridiplantae; phylum Streptophyta; class Polypodiopsida; order Polypodiales; family Pteridaceae; genus Ceratopteris; species Ceratopteris richardii. Next base: position 71,768,882 of record CM035415.1, read on the forward strand.
TGCGGACTCAAACATTCGGATGACCACAAAATTGACCATAAATGTCATGCCGGGGATGATGATTTGTTGCTGCTTCAGAATGCCAACCGACTGTACTCATGTTTGATCCGCCATCTTTACTTGAAAAGGTGCTGGAGCCAATACCCCTCTTCCCATTTCAATAAAAATATGCTCAGGTAATATGTTTACCCCTGATCCTCCATCAAGCAACACTTCTGCAAATCGCCGCTGATTGTACTGCACCTGAATTACCGGCACCACAAAATCCACATCTGCTGGATCAATACTATTGGCTGAGGTTGAAGGGATCGACCTAATTTCAGGCTCTGCATGATTCCCAAGTAACTTTCTCAACAATTTCTCTCAAAACACAAGTACCAAAGATAATAGTTGATCCAAAGACAACTGTAACGGTGAGCTAATGATTTCATCAAACCAATCATTTGCCTCGCCTTGCTGACTCGGAGCCTTATTCCGCTCCATTATGGGAGGTATCAATTTCACACCCTGTTGTTGCTGAGTCTGACTTCCACACCTTGCCTGATTATGAGGCTCGTCCTGAACCTGCTTCAAAACCTTGTCTCGGATTTTCCTTTGTTCCTGCCAATCAATAGGGCCTTTATTTTTTGATCTTGTAACCCCCAACACTTCAACCTCTTTGCCTTTCCCACATTGTTTACAATCACACTGCCATTGGTTATCATTCTTAACGTGCATTCGATCAGATGCACTAGGTGCATCATGGGCTCTATCCGCTTGCTCTGGCCATTCTATCATCATGGCATTTGCCTGAGCTGCCTGCTGCCCTTGTTGTTGATGTTGTCCCTGTTGATTATGCTGATTATACCTGATAACGGGTATACCTCTTTCTTCACGATGCTTTACCCACAAAGGGCAATTCGGCCCTATCCAATGATCGGGAGCTGAACAATATCCACAAGGCATAACCCTTGGTGGTCGACCTTGGTGATTGCCTTGTTGGTTGTTCCCTTGCTGATTCCCTTGATCTCTCCATGGGGGTCTTACTTGTTGGTGTCTCTGAAAATTACCCCGCCCTTGGACAGGGATAGGCTGATTGGCCGCTACGTCATTGATATTCCTATTGTCTTGCCGGGAATTTTGTCCTCTATGCTTAGGGTTATACCAACACTGACTTGTTGTATGTCCCTCTTTGTCACAGATATCACAAAATCGTTTTTCCTTTGGAGCTACTATGGAATATCCATGTCTCTTTAACTTATTAATCCATGTTTGCTCTATCACTTGAACTCTTGCTCGACTCCGTTGCTGAATCTGGTTCAACCTCTGAACTAGAATCAGACTGCTTCTTTTTGGCTCGTCCAAACCTCCTTTCCACACGTGTCGCTGCTAATACTAATACATCAAAGCCATTTGCAATGTCCACACTGGCCACCGCATGTCTTATTGTGCTCCGTAATCCTTTCAAAAAAAATCCTGCCAACATCTCATCAGTAGGTCGTTCATTACCTTGCAATCTTTCCATTAAAGTCCGGAACTTCTGAGCATAGTCTTCCACTAGCATGGTTTTTTGTCTGATAACCCTCAGCTTCCTTAATACATCAGAAGGAGTCTTTTCTTTTCTAAATCGTTGCAAGAATGCTATTTTTAAATCATCATATGTAGCAAAATGGGCAATGCCATATTGGCTGACCCAGCTCATAGCTCGTCCTTCCAACGTGGCCGCAAACTATTGGAGCTTAATATCATCACCATACATAGTTGGATATCCATTAACTATCCATTTTATTTCGAATTGAGCCACATGGCAATCAGCATCCTCTTTAGAGGTTCCCCTGAAATGAGCTGCTTTGACTTTAGGATTGGGAGGTGGTTGAGCCATTGGCTGTGGTTGAGGTGTACGCCTAGTTCTTTGACCGGTCGCCCCTGCAAGTGGGTCAAACTAGAGTCATCTTCTTACACCTACAGTTGCTTCTGTGAGGAATAACGCTCCAAGTATACCGCCCACTAACCTTGCCTCTACTGCACCTGTTTCCCCTTGTTCCTCTTCAGTTTCCAGATTTTCTTCCTCCTCGGCCTCGTACCACTCATAAAAGTCTGAGGAGGTCTCCACGTTCACTGCTCTTGCCTATGCCCTCATAAAATACACTTTACCAAAGCGGTTGCATCTGTCCTTCATGCATTTCTTGCTGTGTCACTAGTACAGTAGGATCGCCAATTGTGTTGAGGGTTCCAAGGTACAACACAACATCGAAGAAACGTTCAGAAATACTTATTTATCTTGCACTGATCCTCATCCACAGAGATTCTACCAGATCATGCTGAATGTTGTATCACAATTTCATGACTGTTCACTTCTACTAAATCAGAATTGCTCAACCTCGTCAAACTACACATTTCAGAAGATAAAGAGAGTCTACACACACACACACAAGTTCAATGCGCTTCTGTGAAGATGACTTGAATTCCTCTTTAGAATTCATATGAATGAAGGTTACAAGCACGAGTTTTTGTTAGACATTGTCTAGTTTCTGATTGACTTAATGCTGGGGAGATCAGCTTGGCATATGTGCCCATGCAGGAGAACATTGCAGACCTTTTCACGAAGGCTTTGCCTAGGGAGAAGTTTGAATCTTTTCCGCAAAGCTTTGGGATTACTTCCTTTTGTGGAGTGATTTCCACATAGCTTAGCACTTCCTTATACATGAGTGCCAGCTCCTTGTTCACTACATCACTCCCAGGGGGGATTTGTTGATATATTTAGGTAGTGATGTGTGTGAACACACTAGGACTGTCGGGGCACTTTTTTCCCTCTTTAGGAGGTTTTTCCCCCCAGCTCGTATATACACCTATTTGCCCTAACGGGCTACTTATCTTTGTACATTCTAGTGGTAATACATTCAGCATTGTGTGTTGTGCTCCAAGCTTCTTCTTCCTCCTTATGCTGTTTGCGTGCTTCTGCAAATGTCTAACTCCAAAAATTTTAGGTGCAGCTATGATAAGTGTTACTTCAGTATATGGAAATCTTTGCATGGTCCTACATTGACATCAAGGTTGCAGATCCTAACCTCATAGAACATCCAAGTAACCTTCACATTAATTTAGTTCCCATCAAACAACAATGATATGGAATGAACCCAAACTATGCCCAAAAAGTTAAAGAACAATTTGAAATATTTTAATAGAAATGCACCATAGTGGAATCTCCTCTCAAGAGCTCCATGATGATATGCTCAAAGTACAAACTTGAGTTCTAGGTGCCACACGCAATAGTCTGCACAAAGGGTGCATACATAGAAAACACAGTGCACAAGGGGGCATGAACATAGATTTCTTATGTTCTCCAAATGTGGTCCAACTTACAATCTATGGCTGACCAAGCCACTATATGTTTTATGGAAGACCATATCAAAAAGTGTCTGATGGTCATTTGGCCTTTCACATGCACACTAACCATAACAATCCCCCACTAAAGGCCAATATGGCCAAAGTGACTATGGGAGAAAAACCTAATGGGCATGTGTTAGAAGAAACAATTCTTGAAGAAACTTATTTGGAAAATGTCAAAAATTTGTAGAAATATTTATACAAATTATGTAAAGTTGAGGAAGAGTCTTCCTCATGAATGATAGGATCATATGTATTTTTCCTAGAATTTTGGAAGCTCTTTGATAGCATATTTTTAGAATAAAAGGTGAAAAGGACCAAAATTCAAGTGTGAAAAGGGACACTTGAAAAAGTATAAAAGATAATTTCTTCTATTTTGAAGAGGTTGGTTGTATTATTTTGATGCTATCCTAGTAATGTGAAGAGCTTTCCTGCAGAAAATCGTGTTTTCTCCTTCCATGATCTTTATCTTGAGTTGTTGAGTCTTTTCATTGTATAATCCATGGAATTTGTGAACTTTTCTTGTGTATTTCTGAGTAAGATGTATGAAGAGAGGTGATTCTCAGTGTATTGAGTAAGAAAGTGCAGAAGAACAAAGCTGGAATTGGAAATTCTCAGTTTTTACATAATCATGATTGTCTGATCTGTGTGATACAATTACTGTTTTGGAAATTTGACTTCATATTTGTATTCTACTGTGAAAATGGCACACTTTAGGCACAAAGATCATTGAAAATGCTGATGTAGAACTCAAGATAATCAAAACCCTAGATATTTCCTTTCTTCTTCATTAATCTCTCAGAAAAACAGTCATCTCAACTCTTATTCTTGGATTCCATTAACTAGAAGGGGTTGTGGTCTTTGCATACTTCCCGGATTGACAATTTAAAGATGTGTGGTTGATCTTTTGTGCTATTATGGTTGGAGAGGACAACTCCAAAGGGTAACAACAAACATATTTTGGTGTTGTTGCCGGGGAACAAAGCAAAAGCTTCATTGAAGTATTGGACCTTGCTGGATCTTCCATTGTTGATGGTATTTGAACCCATTGAAAAGGTACTACTCTATAATCAAGAAAGAAAATTTGGAAAGGTAGGTTTCTTTTCTTGTCTTTTGGGAAAAGAAAGCATGAATTAACCTTTTGAGATAAAGAAGTTTGTGAATTTTTTGCAAATTGATAGTTGCTCATACCTTTTAAGAGTAAAGTGCAGGTGTGTGAACAAAAAAATGAATCAAGATTGCTAAAGGAAAGGTAAAGTGTGATTATCTTTGCATAAGTAGATTGCTTTTTGACCAAGTACCAAGAAAAATTTGTCAAATCTTGGAAAAGATGACATGGTTGCAATGAGGAAATTCAAGTAAAGCAGCTATGAGCAAATTGATTGATCCATTAGCTTATCCAAGGTAAAATAATAGTCTTGAGAAAAGATTCATTTGTCACTTGAAAAAAAAAAGGTGTTGAGTTTATCTTTGCATAAATTGATACTGGTACTTCTTAACACATATATTCTTGAAAAGCTCTACTTCCAAACTATTGATTGTAAGCATAAAAAAGTATAACCAATCACGAGACAAAAGATCAATGGATCTTGAAACAAGAAAACCCTAAGTGAAGTGTTTTCCTTGATTTAGGGATTAAAATACTAAAAAAATTCATAAAATCTATTAAAAATCCAAACAAATTTCTTTTTACTAAGGAAAATTTGCAAGAGGTTTGGTGTGAATGGTGGAGGAAGATAAGAGGAAGAAAATTCCAGAAATTGAAAGAAAAATTAAAAATATTTAGAGTAAAAGTTGCTATTTAATTTTTTCAAATTTTAATCTCTTTGAATGAGTTGGGTGGTGTATAATTGCAGGTGACAATTGAGCTAGAGTTGGTGAAGAACAGTGGGGAAGACCAAGAGGGAAGAAAAGTCAAAAAGTGCAAAGCAAGAAGTTAAAAAAAAAACACGATTCTCATCACAGAATCGCGATTTTTAGTAAGATAATGAAAATGATCCAGGGGTATTGAGGTAAGCCATTTTAGGGTTCAATAATTGCATAATCAAAGGTAAGCAAAATTTCATAAGAATGAGCATCAGGTGATCATGTTGGGAAATTGAACACAAAATCCTAATTTTCATTAGTAATGGAGAAATATGAAAAGTTTGCTTGAAGGGACAAGATTTCAAGAATAGAACCATAAACTTGCACAAGAATAAGGCTCAGGAAAGAAGAATTTAGAACTATCAAAACTGATTCACAATCGCAATTGTGAATCATTTTTGAGTGAGAGAGAGTGAGTGAGGAGAGCTATCAAAAGCATGATTTTTGACAACCACAAAGCAGTTAGGAATTTCTTGATCAAGCAACAAGGTAATTCTCTTCACATCAAGTTTTTGCATAAATTCAAGTTCAAAATTTTGGGAAAGGATAAAAAAACACAGAAAATTGTCGAACACACAGAATCGCATTTTTCTGTTTTTTGAACTTTTTGAAGGAAAAATTGTCTTTTAGTTGAATGTTCTTTATCACATGTTAATGTTTTGAGTAGGCACTTCTGATAGTGTAATACGAACTCAAAAAATCAAAAACCAAAACAACTACAAGAAGCTGCACAGAATCGCAATTTTGTGACTAAACTCAAAATCACGATTCCCAGAATATGATTTTCATAAGAAAATCATGTTTTTAACGATTGTGAGCAAACACGATTGTCCCGGAACATAGAATCATGACAAACACGATTCTCTTAACAGAATCGTGACAAACACGATTCCCTTCACAAAATCGTAACAAACATGATTCTCTTCACAGAATTATGACAAACACGATTCCCTTCACAAAATCGTGACAAACATGATTCTCTGCACAGAATCGTGACAAACACGATTCTCTTCACAAAATTGTGACAAACACGATTCTTTTCACAGAATCATGACAAACACGATTCTCTTCATAGAATCGTGACAAACACGATTCCCTTCACGGAATCGTGACAAACACGATTCTCTTCACAGAATCGTGACAAACACGATTCCCTTCATAGAATCGTGACACGATTCCCTTCATAGAATCGTGACACGATTCCCTTCACAGAATCCTGACAACCACGATTCCCTTCACAGAATCGTGTCAAACATGATTCTCTTCATAGAATCATGAAATAGTTGAATGATTTTGAGATCTAGTAATAAATTGTTTATACCTGATAAACAAGAGTTAAAAAGAAAATAGATAGAGACAGTGATAGGAGAATTACAAGAAAGGGATTTAGGATAGACAAATAATATGGAAAATTTAAATGAAACAAATGAAGCATCTGAAACTAGTGATTATAAAAATATCCTCAAGTACATGTATACAAATAGGTTTGGAGCCTATGTGTATCAAGATGGTATGCATAAGTTTCTCATTAGGATGAGAGATTTAGAAATTCCCTTAAATATAATGCCAGTGGCACAATTAAGGATGGTAGATATGAGGATAGACAGGGATGTGTGTACATATTTTCACAAGATCTAGAAAACTCTAATGACTTAGGGCAGTGTGTAGACAAGAGACCTTGGGAACAAAACCTAGGGCAATTAGACTTTCCAAGACAAAATGAAAATCACACCAATATTGAACAACAACAAGGGAGGAGATTACACACTTCCCCAAATCCTTTTGAAAGAGAAGCAGAAGGAATGAATGATTGTCCTATTAGAAGGAAACATCAGTGGCAAAACCACGGAAGAATGCTTAGGCCCTATCAAGTAGCAAAATGCATGAAGAATCAATATGAAGGGTATTCTGATCCTCATGCTCATGCTGCAGAATTCAGACAATTGATTAGGGTAGAAGAAGTAGAGGATTACAAAGTGCAATTTGAAGCATTTGGTTTAACCCTAACTGGACCTGCATTATCTTGGTTCATTCCATTGAGAAAGGAAATGTATCCAGATATTGAATCCTTCCTTGAAGCCTTTATAGGGGAATTCTCCAAAACTGGAATTAAACATAGTACAGCTACCCTGATACATAGTTTTAAACAACAAAAAGATGAAAATGTTAGAGAGGCTACCAGGAGATTCAATCAATACATTGATAGATGTCCAAGAGAAGAGGTACCTTCAATGGCAAAACAAGTGTCTTTGTTCATAGAAGGACAAAGAAGTGCACAATTAAGAACCTTGGTGTATTATGGGAGATGTCTTGATCTAGGAGCTTGTGTGAAAGAGGCAATAGACTTAGAGGATAACAGAGGACAAGATTTATTAGCATTCGATCAACCAAGAACAAATGAAGATAAAATTCCACCAGTAGAGGAATTAGCACAAGCCATTGCTAAAGCCCTCAAAGTTAACACCAAGACAGATTTAATGAACACCAGAATATCAACCAATAAGAAGTGCTATAATTGTGGGGAGAGTCATTTGGTTCAACAATGTCCTTATCATAAACCACAACAGTTGCAAGATAGGAAAACACTCAAATATTGTACTTTAGAAAGAAAATGGACAAACCATACTAGAGAGGAGTGTAACGACCCATCAAAGAAAGAGAATTTATGAACCAACATAACTTACAAAGAGAATCTGGATTTGTTGAGCAACCAAGACCTGTACTTGGACAACAACCACCATTACCAACAAATGTAGTACCAATAAAGTACACACCAGTTGAAGAAGAAAGCATGAGACTCAGATCATCTTTCAGAGAGGATTACCATTTGAGTGAAGGATATCAGGAAGATTGGGAAGGATATGAACAGAGAGAACCAGAACTACAAGCCTTGGACCTGGGAAATGGGAGAATTGAAATGGACACAACCACATTCATGTACATAACTAATAATTACATTGTCCAATCAGAAACCCCAATTCAAAGGAGGCCAGAAGATAACTTGTTATAGATGCGGGGAGGGGGGGGAACATTTATTAGAGACTGTACACAACCTCCAACACTAAGAATAGAAGGAGCCTATTGTAAGGATTGTGGCAGGGAACATTTAATAAGGGATTGCCCAAGAAACCCTCAAAAACAACAGAACACATCTAGTAACATACCATTAAAAACAGTTAACATAATGGAGCAAGAAGAATTGAGTGATCATGATCAAGTAACTGTAAATGCCATAACAAGATCTCAAGCTAAACTAAAAGGCATAAAAAATGAGACACAAATAGAGAACAACAAGAAAAATTCATGTGCAAAAGAAAGGAAAAATAGACAAAAAGGAAGATGGGAAAGGAAGATGAGAATGGGTAAAAATTTGGAAGAGGAAACTATGGAAGATCCAAACAATAGGCAACTACAAAATACACAGACTCAGGAAGAGGTAAAAAACTCACAAAGTCTGGAGACTCTGATAAGAGCATACAAAGGAAGAAATCAAGATGGACCAAACCCTACAGATCATGTGATGGCATATCCTATGCCAGATATAGAGGATGAAAGAATGCAAAGATGTAAACAAATCATTCGGGAGGCACAACTTAAGATTGGGAAAATAGACAGTCATCAAACAACAAGTGAAGAGTTAGATGCAACAAAAACTAGGGAACATATTGATCAGGAAGATAATTCACAAATCACATTCCAAATCAATCTAGACAAACACCGTACAATCCTATATCAAACTACATGGAAGAGTTGGTAAAACAAAATCCTCATTTGCAACATAATAGGAAAATTTGGGAAATAAAGTCAAAAAGTATAGATCCACAGCAACAGGAACTGGAAGAATTGTGGTACATACCTAGTGATAAAATAAGAGGATACTGTGAAGGAGAAAAAGGGAACTCAACTTTGAGAATACAATTTGGTGGTAATCATGCCAAGGCCATATTAGATAGTGGATCTAGAGTGGCAATCATGACTAAACAAACCTGGGAGAAATGGGGGAAGAATGAGCTAATACCTACTAAAATGAGATTAGAACTGGCAGACGGACACATAGAAAAACCCTTAGGAATTTGGGAAAAAGTGATTATGGAAATATGTGGGATAGAGATTGAGCACACTTTTGCCATAGTCGAATTTCCACAATCTACCTCATATAAAAACATCCTAGGAAGACCATTTATGAGAGAAATGCAAATTGTGCAAGATTGGGGAAAAGATTGCCTATACCTTCAAAGCAAAGGAAGGGTAACTAGAGTAAATTTAAGAAATGGGCAACATTGGGACATGTCCCCTCAGGAATGGTTTAAAGTACATCAAAATGAGGAACTGAGTGAAGAATCTAGGAGTGAAGATCAGAATGACACAGAATTGTCAATTTGGAAATGTAATGTGATGAGGAACCACATATATAAAAAAAGGATGTTAAAGAAAGAAGATTGTCTAGATGAAAGGAAGTCAGAAGATGAAAGTTACATACCAGAGAAATTTAAAGATGGAGTTTGAGCCTTATGGTTGGAATCAGATTTTGACCACAATAGATTTGGCCAATGATGAATATGTGGGAGTAAAATTCCAAAATGAAGAAGGATATGATATTTTTCATATAGGAATACAAATGATAAAGGTGTCAAAAACAGAGGAAGATCTGAAGGAAGGAATAATTTTAAAAACTAGAAAAACACAATTTCTGGAAGAAGTGGAAGCTACAGATGATATAAAAAACAAAATCTCAGGAACATATAGAAAAAGTAAACACAAAGAAATAGAAAAAGAACAAGAAATTGATAAAAATAAAAAAATAAAGAAATAAGATCAATAATTTGATGTACGTTCAAACTTCAAGACCTATGAAGTAGAAGACAGATTACTTCTAAAAATGAAACAAAAGAGAGAAAAGAAAAATAGGGAGGCATATGACAATGAGGAACAAACTAAGAAGGTGGTGATCACTCAAGAAGAGGAGAAAGATAGACACATTGTCATAGCTAATGACATGATAAATCAAGAGGAGGAAGCATTGAGGAAATTGGCTAAAACTTATAGGGATGTGTTTGCTTTCAGTTATAAGGATTTGAAGGGAATTGATCCTAAAATTTGCGAACATAAGATTCCTATTACTCTTGATGCAAAACCTAGCAAACAAAGACACTATACATTTAATGACAAATAATCTGCTAAAATAAAGAAAGAATTTGACAAACTGCTAGCTGCCAATTTCATTTATGAGATTGAGTATACTGAGTGGATATCTCCTATAGTTGTGGTACCTAAGAAGAATGGAAAACTCAGGGTATGTATTAATTTGAAAAAAGTTAATGCTGCAACTATAAGAGATAGCTATCCATTACCAATAACAGAACATCTTTTGGAAAGAGTTGCAAGTAAAGAGGTCTATAGTTTTTTGGATGGTTTTTCAGGATATAATCAGGTGCCAATAGCTTTGGAAGACCAACATAAAACTGCTTTTTCCACAAAATGGGGAATCTATGCATTTAGGGTTATGCCTTTTGGTTTAACTAATGCCCCATTAACTTTTCAAAGATTGATGTGTCACATATTCAAAGAATTCCTTAGAAACATAATGGAAATTTATGTGGATGATCTTTGCACTTTTTCATTAACAAGACAAGATCATTTGAAAGATCTGGAAAATATATTGAAGAAATGTAGAACATACAGTGTATGTTTAAATCCCGAGAAATGTGTGTTCTTTGTGAGGCAAGGGAGAATGCTCGGTCACATAGTTTCCAGAAATGGAATTTCAACTGATGAAAGAAAAATTAAAGCCATAGTGGAACTACCAAGACCAACAAGTGTAAAAGAACTTCAAACTTTCATGGGACACTGTGGATATTATAGAAAATTTGTGTACAAATTTGCAGATATAGCAAAGCCTTTGTATGCATTAATTACAAAATTTGAGTGGACCACAGAATGTGACCAAGCTTTTGAAGTTTTGAAAACTTGTCTAGTGACATCACCTATTTTAAAAACCCCACAGTGGGATCAAATTTTTCATGTTCATGTTGATGCTTCAAATTTTGCTTTGGGATGTGTTCTGGCACAAACAATAAAAGGGAGCAAATTAGACTTTCCAATTGCTTATGCCAGTAGATAATTGAATTTAGCATAAAAAATATATACAACCAGTGAAAGGGAAGGATTGGGAATGATATTTGCTGTAAAAAAAATATAGACATTATCTTTTAGCCAACAAGTTTAAATTCTTTGTGGATCACCAAACATTACTCTACTTGGTAAACAAACCATGCCACACAAGGAGGATAGTCAGATGGTTAGTTCTACTGATGGAATTTGAATTCGAGGTAGTGGTCAGACAGGGGAAAACTCATTTAAGAGTAGATCATTTGTCCAAGATACAAACCAGAGAGCCAAACTCACCTTTAGATGATGAATTACCAGATGCATATCTATAAAAAATAGAAAGTATTCCTGATTGGGTAATAAATTTGGTGTCTGTGCTAACCATGGGACCTTGTAGAACACATACAAACAACACACATCTGGTATTACAAAGTACGAACTTTGTATTACTAGCAGGGCACCTATATGATATAAATCATATTGGAATAATGGAATATTGTACTCCAGAAGATGAGCAGCAATAATATCTAAGAAGAGCTCATTGTCGGAATCATCGTATTCATGCTTCCATGATAGTCACCTTAAACAATTTCAATAGAATGGGTGGACATTGGCCTACAAAGATTCAAGATGTGAGAAAATATGTTTCCAATTGCTTTAAATGTCAATCTTTGCAAAATTCAAAAGTTACAACTTTGTATTGGTTCTAAAAAAATCCAGATTGGAGTGCAAACATAGTTGAGGAGTTAAGAGGTAATAAATCATCAGAACCAGTAAAAGTTAGTACTAGAAATTTACAGGCGATTTCTGAAGAATATCAATTGATAGGAGACCAATTATACAAGAAAGGAATGGATGGATATCTAAGAATATGTGTTCCTGAAGATAAGTATATGGAAATGTTAGAGATGGCACATACTGGAGTGGCAGGAGGATATTTTTCAGGTGAAAGGATGGCTAAACTCATTTTATATTCTGGATTTTGGTTGCAAACTCTCTTTCCTGATGCAAGAACATATGGAAAAAGATGGGACATTTGTCAAAGAGTAAGTCAACCAAGTAAAAGAGATGATATGCCCTTAGTACCACTCATTTCAGCAAGAGCATTTAGCAAATGGGGGTTAGATTTCATTGGACCTATCCATCCTCCTGCAAAACAGTCTCATGCAGAATATATACTTGTAGCCAAAGATTACCTGACCAAATGGGCAGAGGCCAGGGCTACAAAAAGGAATGATGCTCAAACCACTCCATGATTTATTTATGAAAATATTATCATCAGATTTGGATTACCAATTGAATTGGTAAGTGATAGGGGGACTCGGAATCACAAAAAAAACTTCTCCATGACCAAATCTACTTCAAACAAAAACAGGAGGAAATTGAAGGAACCAAAGGTGTTGAAAAGACAGTAGAAAGGTGGAAAGTATGAAATAATCAGAAACATCTAGGCATCAAGACAGAAAGGATGTGGAAACCAAGGACATCCAAGCACTGCTCATCAAAAAAAATCATAAAAAATAAATGGATGTGGAAACCAAAGACTTCTAAGCACAATTTATCAAAAGAAGATTGTTTTACTCCAAAAACAAAGTCAACAAGAATCAAGTATTTTTGGGTGAAAAAATCATACCTGCTTCAATGGAGAAAAAATAAGGATGAAGATACAAAAATAGTGTAGAAACATGAAAAGCTAAAAATGATTGGATTCCTACTAAAGGACTCAGAATTTCATCAAGATGGATTTATGACACTCTCGAAATTATTTCCATGTACTTTACCTCATTCTTTTTTCTAGGAAAAAGAATAGGAGGGGAAGAGATAAAAGAGAAAATTATTAAAAATTTGAGAAAATCATTAAAAATTTTCTTTCATAAGTTATAAAGCACCAACAAGATATAGGTTATAATTCAGCAAGACTAAGCAGTCACTATGTAATTATTTCTTCTTTTGTATATTTTTTTTCTTATATCTACCTAATTTTTTTTAAATTTCATTCATTATTTTCTTTGTAAAAAGGGAGAGCACTAGATATCTTGCTAACACATGTGATGATGACTTCAATTGTGTTGTACCTATGATGCAAATAAGAAATTCATTGTTTATCTTTTATTTTTTCTTGAATATCATTTTATCTCAAGACAAAGGTGTTCTCTTTTTCTCCTGTGACTTATGTGGTGGGAGTTTGTGGTGTGATGTGTTATATGTCTTTCAGAATGGTGAATGCAAAAGAATAACATATTCATGACTTCAAAGCAGAATATGTGACATTGTCAAGGGGACACTGGTTTTTGGACAGTGAAGCAGTAACTGAAGATGTAGAGCTAGAATCTAATGAAGAACAGGATATCCCAGAAGCTAAGAAGATACCCAAAGAGCTGAGGGAAACTATCAATATAATTTGTCTGTATATCTTTACAGTGGGAATTGGAGGTCATAAATATACCATGCTATGTCAGAAATTCTATAAATTTCAAAAAGTGGCAGCTAATTATAAAAGATGGAAGGCAGTGGGTTACATAGACTATTGGATGAACCTCTCCTCTTTATAGATTTTGAGAGAGTATCCCAAGTCATGTCTAGTCTGTTGGAAGTGGGAAAAGGCAATGATGCATACTTCAGATGTTCAGTTAAGGACAAAGAGAACAAAGAGGTACAGATCACCATAAAAGCAGAACACATCAGGGTAGCTCTTCAATTCTATCCCATGGGAACCAAACTGGATGGCAGTTTTGTCAAGAAGAATGCATCCTCATATGCTGGATATTCAAAGTTTGTGGACTTCAAAGGAAAAAAAATGAAGAATTTGCCACCAGAATGTTTCTTCAATATTTGGGTTTTCCAAAGTCGCCAAGATATACAATGCTGCATAAGCCAGTGACATTAGTTATGTTCAATAATAAGGACAATGCTAAACCTATTGGAGTAATGGATGTAACTCCCTACATTCATGACCAATTGAAGGAAGCAGCAAAGCATTGGGAGCAGAGAAAGTTTATGAATGGAGCATAGTTTTTAACAAGACTTATAAACCATGTTTTAGGTATGGAGGATCAGTTGAAGTTGGCTCTAGAAGCTCAATATTTATGGAGTTTGATGGAAGGAGTCAAAAGTCCTTCAAAGATGATGTCTATAAGAGAAGCAGAAGTCCAGACAAGCATGAGGGGATCAGGAAGGAAAAGGAAAGGGGTATCAGATGAAGTAATTCCAGTAAAGAAGAGAAGACTAGATCCAAGGAATGTGGTCTTGGAACAGGAAGAAGTGACAAAAAAGGAATGTGAAGCAGCTCAGAAAGAAGTTCAGGCCTCAAAGGAACCCCATCCACCTCAAACAAGCAAGGAACAAATTTATTCATATTTGACTCAAGGTAATGATAAGAGGGTAGTCTATGAAGCTCAATATTAGAAAATCTTGGAAAATTATTCATGTAAAGGAACAGATTGGATACAAGAAGAGGTGGAACATTATGAAGAATTACATGATCAAATGATGGCTATAGAAACTGAAGAAGTGTTTGTCAAGAAAGAAGTGGAATTATTGGCCTATTTTAAAGAATTACAAGGCCCTCCAAAGGCCAGAACTACAGTAGTAGTAAAAAAGAAGGTCCAAAAAAAACCTATTCAAAAAAAGAAGTTAACCAAAAAGAATAAAGGAAAAGCAGTGGAATATGTACAGATGGAAGAATCAATAAAATTCTTAGCAGAATTATCACCAGAAGAAAAGAATCAAAAGAAATCAGTTGGAATAGAAGAGCACAGAGAGGACAAACAAGGGGTAGCTAGTTCTTCACAACTCTCTTCAGATTCAGAGAGTGATATTGAGAATTTCCTTCTCAAAAGTTTAAATCTCTCAGTACCCAGCACACCAATAAAAATAGTACAAACCTTTGCAAAAAATAAAACACCACAGGAATTGAGTCAAAAGTAAGAAGGGATACAGGTTTGTGAAGAATCAACAAAACAAGTTAGTCCTAGGGAGGAAAAAAGGAAACTAAAAGGTAAAGAAGTGATGAGGGAAGAAGAGGTTGAAGCAAGGGAAGAACTCGGTAGTGGACTGGTGGATACCAGATTTAAATCTATATGGACAAACCCTCACAACACAATTACATAGTCAGATGCAGAGTCAAGAGGATGGAAGCAAGGAGGAAGAAAAGGTTACAAGGACATAAAAAATAGATTTCATAGAATGCAGAGCTGGAAGTACAGAAAGAGAAATAAATCAGAGTATAGAGGAAGTACTCTTGGATATAGGACATAATGAAGATTTCACATAAATAGAGAATCAGGAAGAGGAAGAAGAAACAGATTTTATCGACATAGATGAACAGGAGATGGAACAAAAAGAGCAACAATTGAATGATCAAAAAAGGAATTTCAGTGGAAAAAGATTCAACCTTAATACACGAAAACAAAGAGGAAATACAAGTTATTCTAGAGACACAAAAGGAAATTGATGGAGAAGAGGTAGAAGTATTGGAAGAAGAAAAAGATTATGAAGAGGAAGAGAATCAGGTTACAGAATATGAGGAAGAGGATGGAGAAAAAACTGAATATAAAGAGGAAAAGCAGATAGAAGTGAAGCAAATTGAGTTGTAAATTGGCCTTGAAAGGATACCAAAGGATATTAGATTTGCATGTAAAATCATCATGAGTAACATAGAACAATTCAGACCCTCCAGCAGAAATATGATTATATCAGGGATGGTGGCTGAGTCATAATTTGTAAAAGTTAGTATGATCATCAAAGAGCAAAAGATAGAAAAGGAGCAGTTGGAAGTTCACATCAGGGGAGTTAAAGAAAAGAATGAAATTTTGTCCAAAAGAATAATTTCATTAGAAGAACGGGAGGTTCAAAGCCAGAATAAAATTCAATTTCTTGAGAACGAATGTGCTAAGCAGTTGGAACATAGTAATAAAATGGACATGGAATTGAAGAAAATGGAAGGGAGATTTAGAACTCTTTAGAGTTTATATCAGATAATGGTCAAAGCTAATGAAGGCATAAACAAATTGTTGATAGAGGAAAGTCAAATGAAAGAAGAAAGTCAGACTGTACAAAGAACCCAAAATGAGAAAGAAGAGTTGAATAAGGAAATTCTAAGGTTACAAGCAGAATTGAAGGAAGCCAAGGAAATGGAGAAACAAGCTAGTGTGCATACTGCCAGTGCAATGAGAGGA
This sequence comes from Ceratopteris richardii, assembly GCA_020310875.1. Taxonomy (NCBI): domain Eukaryota; kingdom Viridiplantae; phylum Streptophyta; class Polypodiopsida; order Polypodiales; family Pteridaceae; genus Ceratopteris; species Ceratopteris richardii. Next base: position 71,785,399 of record CM035415.1, read on the forward strand.
TATAACAATTTACATTTGGAAATAACAAAAGAAAGGAGTGAATGGAAATCAGAGAGAGAGCAATTGATATCTCAGAATCAAGGGTTAATGTTGATGGTGGAAAAGTTACAGAAAAATTTACAATGCTCACAAAAACAGGTTGAAGAACAAGCAGTGACCACACAAGCAGAGGAACATGAAGGAGGAGAAGAAAACAGATTTCAAAATTTTGGTGAACAAGAAGACAAAGCTGCTAAAGAATATTCAGATGAATTTGTTCAAAGGCTTTTAACAGACAGGGAATCAAGAATGGAGTTCATAAGGAAAATGCATAATGAGTATGAGGAAGAGATTGTAAATTTTGCTCTAAATAAAGGAATAAATCCAGATCAACATCATTGGGCAGCTGATGGTTTAGAAATACCACTCTGTATGATTCTGGAAAGTTTCAGGAATTATCAGATTGCAAGGGTAGGACTACCACCAAATAGATATTTGGAATATGAAGAAGATATTAATGTCACTAAGAAGTTGTTTGAAAAAGCTAACCCTGAATGGAAGAACAGATGGTTAGATGCTAACAAGGAATGCAAGAAGATCTGGAAAGAGGCACCTTTGTAGTTAAAGATAAATCGAGCCTATTGTGTAGTAGCCAGAAGAAGAGAATGGTTAGTATTTTAGGAAAGAAGAAATGCAAGGCAACTTCCAGCAAAATGGCTGAATTTTCCAAAAATAGCAGGACCAAAAGTAGGAACTTGGCCAACTAAGAAGTACATGATTGATACAGCAAAATTTGTTATATCCACATACAAAGATGTAAATGATCTAGCTTGCATTTTATTAGTAAGAGTGATGCGACTTGTGGTGGCATGCATAGAAACCTTCACAGATACAGAAGTGAGAACTCTTAATTACATTGGATTCAACTCACCTACAGATGCTTTACTCTTTGATTTAAGGGAAACTCCAGACAGAATTTGTTTAATGACATATTACAACAGAATAGTATTTTTGGGAAGCCATTATCTTCAAATCTTTGAAGATGCCTTTGACTATGGGTTTTTTGAAAGGGAGTCAGAATTTTTTGGGAATCTATCAGTAGTCACTAAATCAAGACTCACTGCATATGAAGTTGCTTATACAGAATACTTGAAGAAAGATGTGATAGACAGACCAGAGGCAGCAGTACAATGGAGGAAAGCTTTGTTTGAAATGGTGAACATTTTGAATGCTACAGAAAGAAAGAGTCATGACTTGTTATCTCAGGTTTATCAAAGAAAGAAGAAATGAAGGAAGCTCTCATTATTTTTTTGTCAGAATATTTCTTTTCAGGAGCCAAAAAGTCTAGAAGGGGAAGGATGTTAGAAGAAGCAATTCTTGAAGAAAATTATTTAAAAAATGTCAAAAATTTGTAGAAATATTTATACAAATGATGTAAAATTGAGGAAGAGTCTTCCTCATGAATGATAGGATCATATGTATTTTTTCTAGAATTTTTGGAAGCTCTTTGATAGCATATTTTTAGAATAAAAGGTGAAAAGGACCAAAATTCAAGTGTGAAAGGGGACACTTGAAAAAGTATAAAAGATAATTTCTTCTATTTTGAAGAGCTTGGTTGTATTATTTTCATGCTATCCAAGTAATATGAAGAGCTTTCCTATAGAAAATCGTGTTTTCTCCTTCCATGATCTTTCTCTTGTTTTGTTGAGTCTTTTCATTGTATAATCCATGGAATTTGTGAACTTTTCTTGTGTATTTCTGAGTAAGATGTGTGAAGAGAGGTGATTCTCAGTGTATTGAGTAAGAAAGTGCAGAAGAACAAAGCTGGAATTGGAAATTCTCAGTTTTTACAAAATCACAATTGTCTCCTGTGTGTGATACATGTACTGTTTTGGAAATTTGACTTCATATTTGTATTCTACAGTGAAAATGGCACACTTTATGCACAAAGATCATTGAAAATAATGTTGTAGAACTCAAGATAATCAAAACCCTAGATATTTCCTTTCTTCTTCATAAATCTCTTAGAAAAACAGTCATCTCAACTCTTATTCTTGGATTCCATTAACTAGAAGGGGCTGTGGTCTTTGCATACTTCCCGGATTGACAATTTAAAGATGTGTAGTTGATCTTTTGTGCTATAATGATTGGAGAGGACAACTCCAAAGGGTAATTAAAGAAAAGAATGAAATTTTGTCCAAAAGAATAATTTCATTAGAAGAACGGGAGGTTCAAAGCCAGAATAAAATTCAATTTCTTGAGAACAAATGTGCTAAGCAGTTGGAACATAGTAATAAAATGGACATGGAATTGAAGAGAATGGAAGGGAGATTTAGAACTCTTTAGAGTTCATATCAGATAATGGTCAAAGCCAATGAAGTCATAAATAGATTGTTGATAGAGGAAAGTCAAATGAAAGAAGAAAGTCAGACTGTACAAAGAACCCAAAATGAGAAGGAAGAGTTGAATAAGGAAATTCTAAGGTTACAAGCAGAATTGAAGGAAGCCAAGGAAATGGAGAAACAAGCTAGTGTGCATACTGCAAGTGCAATGAGAGGATATAACAATTTACATTTGGAAATAACAAAAGAAAGGAGTGAATGGAAATCAGAGAGAGAGAAATTGATATCTCAGAACCAAGGGTTAATGTTGATGGTGGAAAAGTTACAGAAAAATTTGCAATGCTCACAAAAACAGGTTGAAGAACAGGTAGTGACCACACAAGCAGAGGAACATGAAGGAGGAGAAGAAAACGGATTTTAAAATATTGGTGAACAAGAAGACAAAGCTGCTGAAGAATATTCAGATGAATTTGTTCAAAGGCTTTTAACAGATAGGGAATCAAGAATGGAGTTCATAAGGAAAATGCATAATGAGTATGAGGAACAGATTGTAAATTTTGCTCTAAATAAAGGAGTAAATCTAGATCAACATCATTGGGCAGCTGATGGTTTAGAAATACCACTCTGTACGATTCTGGAAAGTGTCAGGAATTATCAGATTGCAAGGGTAGGACTACCACCAAACAGATATTTGGAATATGAAGAAGATATTAATGTCACTAAGAAGTTGTTTGAAAAAGCTAACCCTGAATGGAGGAACAGATGGTTAGATGCTAACAAGGAATGCAAGAAGATCTGGAAAGAGGCACCTTTGTAGTTAAAGATAAATCGAGCCTATTGTGCAGTAGCCAGAAGAAGAGAATGGTTAGTATTTTAGGAAAGAAGAAATGCAGGGCAACTTCCAGCAAAATGGCTGAATTTTCCAAAAATAGCAGGACCAAAAGCAGGAACTTGGCCAACTAAGAAGTACATGATTGATACAGCAGAATCTGTTATATCCACAAACAAAGATGTAAATTATATAGCTTGCATTTTATTAGTAAGAGTGATGCGACTTGTGGTGGCATGCATAGAAACCTTCAAAGATACAGAAGTGAGAACTCTTAATAACATTGGATTCAACTCACCTCCAGATGCTTTACTCTTTGATCTAAGTGAAACTCCAGACAGAATTTGTTTAATGGCATATTACAGCAGAATAGTATTTTTGGGAAGCCATTATCTTCAAATCTTTGAAGATGCCTTTGACTATGGGTTTTTTGAAAGGGAGTCAAAATTTTTTGGGAATCTATCAGTAGTCACTAAATCAAGACTCACTGCATATGAAGCTGCTTATACAGAATACTTGAAGAAAGATGTGATAGATAGACCAGAGGCAGCAGTACAATGGAGGAAAGTTTTGTTTGAAATGGTGAACAATTTGAATGTTACAGAAAGAAAGAGTCATGACTTGTTATCTCAGGTTTATCAAAGAAAGAAGAAATGAAGGAAGCTCTCATTATTTTTTTGTCAGAATATTTTTTGTCAGGAGCCAAAAAGTCTAGGAGGGGAAGGATGTTAGAAGAAGCAATCTGGAAGAAAATTATTTGGACAATGTCAAAAATTTGTTGAAATATTTATACAAATGATGTAAAATTGAGGAAGAGTCTTCCTCATGAATGATAGGATCATATGTATTTTTTCTAGAATTTTTGGAAGCTCTTTGATAGCATATTTTTAGAATAAAAGGTGAAAAGGACCAAAATTCAAGTGTGAAAGGGGACACTTGAAAAAGTATAAAAGATAATTTCTTCTATTTTGAAGAGCTTGGTTGTATTATTTTCATGCTATCGAAGTAATGTGAAGAGCTTTCCTATAGAAAATCGTGTTTTCTCCTTCCATGATCTTTCTCTTGTTTTGTTGAGTCTTTTCATTGTATAATCCATGGAATTTGTGAACTTTTCTTGTGTATTTCTGAGTAAGATGTGTGAAGAGAGGTGATTCTCAATGTATTGAGTAAGAAAGTGCAGAAGAACAAAGCTGCAATTGGAAATTCTCAGTTTTTACAAAATCAAAATTGTCTCATGTGTGTGATACATGTACTGTTTTGGAAATTTGACTTCATATTTGTATTCTACAGTGAAAATGGCACACTTTATGCACAAAGATCATTGAAAATAATGTTGTAGAACTCAAGATAATCAAAACCCTAGATATTTCCTTTCTTCTTCATAAATCTCTGAGAAAAACAGTCATCTCAACTCTTATTCTTGGATTCCATTAACTAGAGGGGGTTGTGGTCTTTGCATACTTCCCGGATTGACAATTTAAAGATGTGTAGTTGATCTTTTGTGCTATAATGATTGGAGAGGACAACTCCAAAGGGTAATTAAAGAAAAGAATGAAATTTTGTCCAAAAGAATAATTTCATTAGAAGAACGGGAGGTTCAAAGCCAGAATAAAATTTAATTTCTTGAGAACAAATGTGCTAAGCAGTTGGAACATAGTAATAAAATGGACATGGAATTGAAGAAAATGGAAGGGAGATTTAGAACTCTTTAGAGTTCATATCAGATAATGGTCAAAGCTAATGAAGGCATAAACAGATTGTTGATAGAGGAAAGTCAAATGAAAGAAGAAAGTCAGACTGTACAAAGAGCCCAAAATGAGAAGGAAGAGTTGAATAAGGAAATTCTAAGGTTACAAGCAGAATTGAAGGAAGCCAAGGAAATGGAGAAACAAGCTAGTGTGCATACTACAAGTGCAATGAGAGGATATAACAATTTACATTTGGAAATAACAAAAGAAAGGAGTGAATGGAAATCAGAGAGAGAGCAATTGATATCTCAAAATCAAGGGTTAACGTTGATGGTGGAAAAGTTATAGAAAAATTTGGAATGCTCACAAAAATAGGTTGAAGAATAGGTAGTGACCACACAAGCAGAGGAACATGAAGGAGGAGAAGAAAACGGATTTCAAAATTTTGGTGAACAAGAAGACAAAGCTGTTGAAGAATATTCAGATGAATTTGTTCAAAGGCTTTTAACAGATAGGGAATCAAGAATGGAGTTCATAAGGAAAATGCATAATGAGTATGAGGAACAAATTGTAAATTTGGCTCTAAATAAAGGAGTAAATCCATATCAACATCATTGGGAGCTGATGGTTTAGGAATACCATTCTGTATGATTCTCGAAAGTGTCATGAATTATCACATTGCAAGGGTAGGACTACCACCAAACACATATTTGGAATATGAAGAAGATATTAATGTCACTAAGGAGTTGTTTGAAAAAGCTAACCCTAAATGGAGGAACAGATGGTTGGATGCTAACAAGGAATGCAGGAAGATCTAGAAAGAGGCACCTTTGCAGTTAAAGATAAATCCAGCCTATTGTCCAGTAGCTAGAAGAAGAGAATGGTTAGTAGTTTGGGAAAGATGAAATGTAGGACAACTTCCAGCAAAATGGCTGAATTTTCCAAAAATAGCATACCAAAAGCAGGAACTTGGCCAACTAAGAAGTACATGATTGATACAGCAAAATCTGTTATATCCACATACAAAGATGTAAATGATCCAGCTTGCATTTTATTAGTAAGAGTGATGAGACTTGTGGTGGCATGCATAGAAACCTTCATAGATACAGAAGTGAGAACTCTTAATTACATTGGATTCAACTCACCTACAGATGCTTTGCTCTTTGATCTAAGTGAAACTCCAGACAGAATTTGTTTAATTGCATATTACAGCAGAATAGTATTTTTGGGAATCCATTATCTTCAAATCTTTGAAGATGCCTTTGACTATGGGTTTTTTGAAAGGGAGTCAGAAATTTTTGGGAATCTATCAGTAGTCACTAAATCAAGACTCACTACATATGAAGCTGCTTATACATAATGCTTGAAGAAAGATGTGATAGACAGACCAAAGGCAGCAGTACAATGGAGGAAAGCTTTGTTTGAAATGGTGAACAATTTGAATGTTACAGAAAGAAAGAGTCATGACTTGTTATCTCAGGTTTATCAAAGAAAGAAGAAATGAAAGAAGCTCTCATTATTTTTTTGTCAGAATATTTTTTGTCAGGAGCCAAAAAGTCTAGGAGGCGAAGGATGTTAGAAGAAGCAATTCTTGAAGAAAATTATTTGGACAATGTCAAAAATTTGTAGAAATATTTATACAAATGATGTAAAATTGAGGAAGAGTCTTCCTCATGAATGATAGGATCATATGTATTTTTCCTAGAATTTTTGGAAGCTCTTTGATAGCATATTTTTAGAATAAAAGGTGAAAAGGACCAAAATTCAAGTGTGAAAAGGGACACTTGAAAAAGTATAAAAGATAATTTCTTCTATTTTGAAGAGGTTGGTTGTATTATTTTGATGCTATCCAAGTAATGTGAAGAGCTTTCCTACAGAAAATCGTGTTTTTGCCTTCCATGATCTTTCTCTTGATTTGTTGAGTCTTTTCATTGTATAATCCATGGAATTTGTTAACTTTTCTTGTGTATTTCTGAGTAAGATGTATGAAGAGAGGTGATTCTCAGTGTATTGAGTAAGAAAGTGCAGAAGAACAAAGCTGGAATTGGAAATTCTCAGTTTTTACAAAATCGTGGTTGTCTGATCTGTGTGACACAGGTACTGCTTTGGAAATTTGACTTCATATTTGTATTCTACAGTGAAAATGGCACATTTTAGGCACAAAGATCATTGAAAATGTTGTTGTAGAACTCAAGATAATCAAAACCCTAGATATTTCCTTTCTTCTTCATAAATCTCTCAGAGAGACAGTCATCTCAACTCTTATTCTTGGATTCCATTAACTAGAAGGGGCTGTGGTCTTTGCATACTTTCCAGATTGACAATTTAAAGATGTGTAGTTGATCTTTTGTGCTATTATGATTGGAGAGGACAACTCCAAAGGGTAACAACAAACAGCATGTTACACAGTATACAAGTAATTGTGTAAGATCATGAATCAAGTAACCCCTATCAAGTGAAAATAGTGTCAAAAGCTATCCTATGGTAGAGCATTAGTCAAAGCATCTGCAACATTATGTCGAGTATGAACCTTCTCGAGAATAATGTGCTCAGTTGCTAAGCAATCTCTAATGAAGTGTTTCCTCACCTCAATGTGCTTGGTCTTTGCATGATAGACTGGATTCTTAGCTCCTCACACTCCCTCGGTGTCTTTGAAGTTATGTGGCTTCATAGTTTTGTGACTTCCCCTAGTGGGATGGTGTCTTAAACCATTATTTCTTTCTACTTCTAGACCTTGATGGAGCTTTATCCTCCTTGGGCATGCATAGTCAAAGATGATGGAACTCACATGGGCTCACAACCCTATAGTAATGTGCTATATATATGAGTTGATTCTTTCTATTTCAAGTTTGCCTTGCTTTCTTGTGTCAAACGCCAATTCACAATTAGGTATAAAGAGGTGGCTCATCTATTGGGGATTCTTTGGAATCCATGATCAATGTTTGCTTCTTACTTTCTTGCTTGATGCATTTCAAGGTTTTTATTATGCACTTCATGCAAGTAGCGCTACTATGGTTTGAGAACCTTCTAAAGTGTGCCCTTATGCTCATTGGACATGTTAGTGGGATAAGCACTTGTTTGAGCATTACTAATTATGCATCCTTGTTGTTATTAGCCTTGCTTATCATGCTTGTTTAATCTTTATAGAACTAGGGCATGTATGAATAGACTATTACTTAAGTTCACTTCATGGGGTGGGGTACTATATTTTCATGACAAGCTAGGATAGAGAGTTATGTTGGATCCACTTTGGGGTTTGGCCTCATCTTGAATATCTCCATGCACCTAAAAGTTTATTTGAAACATGCTTTTCATGAAAGTACCTTCTAATACTTGATTCACCTTCTCGGGTGAGCTAGAAGGATTCTTTTTGCTTCAATTTTTTGGGGATATTTTGGGGTTGTTATCTTTATGCACCTCTTGGTTTTTGGTCTGTTATTCCCCATGCTTTTGGGATTGTGTCAAAATCAAGAATCAAGGTGTCCTTCCATGATTTGGTTGGCCTTTACATTTGAAGGGTGTTACACTTATGTGTTCCTTGACTAGCTTTGATGTGAACCTTATCCCTATACATGGGCACTTTTTACTCTAGTGCTGGACAGAGGTTTTTTCCCCATGTTAGCACATACTTGATACTCTCATATGTGGTGGTACTTTGTACTTAGGGATATTATTCAGCTCTTACTTTAGTTTTAGTTCATCGTCAATAGAGAGAGCTATTCCAGCCATCATCTTCCACGTGTGTCTTGTTGCATTTGTGCTCCTTGTGTGTGCTTCTTGTGTGTCTCTTGCACTTCTACACACACCCAACAATGGTATCAGAGCAGGTTCAGCTCCTTCTCAAGTTTTGGTTTTTCGCGTCGTGGCGCATGTGCACATTTAACGGTGCAAATCGACTTCGGAGCATAGAAGAGTGAATTTCAGTAGCCAAGAAACATTTCCAGTAGGTGCACTAGGGTTTTGCCCCCATTTTGAAGCCATTCGTGTAGTCAGAATCATCATCAGAGTGACGGTTTGTGAGCTAATATTTCAGCATTCATTTCAGCTTTCGTCCAAGTGAAGATCTTGTCACGTTCTTGTTCTTTTGTGAAATGGCGGGCAGCAACAAATTGTTTGGCATGCTTCAAGCTGAAGATAAGCTTGATGGGACCAACTATCCGATGTGGTCTCACATGATGAAGCATGTTCTTCTTGCTAAACAACTTTGGAACATAGTGGCAAATGTAGATCAAAGACTGGTAGGTTCTTGTACTTCACAATCTACTATCACAGATGGAGCTTCTTCTTCGAGTACAATGGTTTTTCCTTCACCTACACAGGAGCAGCTTAGATGAGATGGAAAAGATGCTCAAGCTCATGCTTTGATTGCGCTTTTTGTTAAGCATCATACAGTTCCACACATTCGATCATGTTCTACATCACGACAGGCATGGGACACTCTTGCTTCTTTGTATGCCATGTGTAATGAAGCACGTGTTGCATACTTGAGGAAGCAACTTGAGGATGTATGTATGTTGAAAATGAGTTGGTGGATGTGTATGTGACATGCATCAAGGACTTGAATGAGCAATTGGCAAACATAGATGAGATTATTTCGAACGCATCACTCATTTCTATATTGTTTAAAGGATTACCAGAATCTTCTCAAAGCTTTGCTACTACACTCCGTTTGGTTGCAAAAGGAAATCCTAATATGTATGCATTTGATGAGGTTGTGTCTCTTCTTTTGCAAGAAGAGCAATCTAGAGTGAATCGGAGTGGTTTGATTGAGGGAACACAAGCACTTGCTATCTCACAAAAGGGGAGAAGTATGGTTCAGCTTTGGGTTCATAAAAACCAAAGCCTTCCTCTTCCACTCATTCCTCTCCTCTAATGATGGTGATTTGCAAAAGAAGAAGACATGCAAATATTTTCGGAAGGCTGGTCATACTATTAATGAGTGTATAAAGCTTGCTAAACGCAATGAAAAGAAGAAGGAATCTGGCATGTCTATTGCTGAAAATTTGGCAAATGTAAAGAATGATGAAGTTAACATGGCTCAATATTTTTGGGCATGTGTTCTTACATGTCATTATGATGCTTCTTTGCATTCTAAATGTATGGTTGTGAGTGAAGCTGATTCGGATTGGTTCTTTGATAGTGGTGCTTCAAAGCACATAACATCATGCAAAAGATTTTTTGCCTCTTTGAAAGATGCACCCAAAAGAGGACATGTGGTGTGTGCAAACAATGCCTCTTATCCTATCATTGGAGTAGGAGAAATTGAGCTAACGGCTACAAATGGAGGCGTGATTCTCTTGAAAAATGCATTGTATGTGCTAGGTATCAAGAAGAACTTAATTTCAGTTCCGTTGATTGCCAAAGTTGGACTTCATGTACACTTTGTTGATGATAAGTGGATGGTTCATGATTTCCGCAATGGCGATGTTATCGTGATGTCCAATACATTATGTAATGGCTTGTATCGCATGCATACATACAAGAAGGTTGCCTCGAATGCCTTAGTTGCTCATACCTCTTCCATGGCTGAAATAGAGCTTTGGCATGCTTGTTTTGGTCACTTAAACTTCAATAGTTTGCTTTACTTGCAAAATAAGGACATGGTTATTGGCTTGCCTACACTTGAGTCCATTGAAAAGCATGCATGTGAAGGTTGCATTCTTGGAAAAATGCATCGTACTTCATTTCCAAAAGATATTCACACACACACTACAAGAAAATTGCAGCTTGTTCATAGTGATGTATATGATCCTATCAAGACTCCATCTTTTGGGAAGCATGTATATTTTGTTACCTTCATTGATGATGCTACTCGTCATGCATGGGTGTATCCTATGAAAGCAAAGAATGAGGTATTTTTTTGCTTCAAAGCATTTTTAACTATGGCTGAAAATTTTTCTTCACAAAAGCTTTTGACTCTACGCACATATCATGGTGGTGAATACATGTCACATGAGTTGAATGCTTTCCTTCGTGAAAGGGGTATTTCACACCAATGTATGGTGCCATATACACCTCAGCAAAATGGTGTTGCCAAGCATAAAAATAGAACTCTACTTGAAATGGCACGATGTATGGTTAAAGGAAAGCATCTTCTTGATAAGTTTTGGATGGAAGCGGTCATGTGTGCAAACTATATGTTGAATCACTGCCCTACAAAAGCATTGAGAGTCATCACTCTTTATGAGGCTTGGAATGGTCATAAGCCTATGGTTAATCATCTGCATGTGTTTGGTTGTTTGGCATATGCTCTTGTGCCGTCACAACAACGTCACAAACTTGATGACAAGGCAAAGAAATGTATATTTTTGGGTTATAGTGCTGAAAGTAAGGGATATCATTTGTATCATCCATTGACGAACACAATTATTGTGAGCACAGATGTGGTATTTGCTGAAAATTCAGTTTTCCCTCTACTTGAATGCAAAAAACAGCCAACAATTAGCTCACAAGATGTGCTCGATACACTCATGCCTTTGTTCCAAAATGGTGTGCTTGACTATGGCCATGCAGACCAGCCAACTGAGGCTCAAAGGGCTGAGAAATTCTAGCAAAATAGTGCTAAAAATGCAGAGAATTTCCAGCCAAACATGGCTGAAATTTTTCAACCAAAAATTGTCAAAACTACTGGAAATTTCCAGCCACATATGCCTGAACTTTTGCATCAAAATATGGCTGAAAATGAGCATGAAATTCATCCCACACATGATGTACATATTGAAGATGTGTTACATAATGAACGCATGTCTATCAAGAGTGCACAAACTATGCCAAAGTGGCTGAAACAAACTTTGCAAGACAGCAAGTTGAGTGCACCTTTACTTGGTAGAACAACATCAAGCTCTCACCATGCATCAAGTAATTTTGTGGATTATTCTCTTATTGCTACAGCATGCAATGAAGAGCCACTTTCTTTTGAAGATGCATGTGATGATCCACAATGGATGAGTGCTATGCAATCAGAAATGGATTCCATACATAAGAATGGTACTTGGGAGTTATGTGAATTGCCAAAAGGAAAGAATGACGTTGGTACAAAGTGGGTTTACAAGATTAAGAGAAAGTCTGATGGTAGCATTGGTTGCTACAAAGCTATATTGGTTGCCAAAGGATATGCGCAACAATATGGAATCGACTATGAGGAAACTTTTGCACCCACTTCATGCATGACTACCATTTGTATCGTGGTTGCATTGGCTGCCCATCGAGCTTGGAAAGTGCATCGGTTGGACATAAAAGAGCCTTTTTGAATGGTCATTTGCAAGAGGAGGTCTATGTGAAGCAACCTCCTGGATTCGCTATGAAAGGGAAAGAGCATATGGTTTTTCATTTGCATAAAGCCTTCTATGGTCTCAAGCAAGCTCTCCATGCATGATATGACAAAATCCATAAGCACTTGATTGCTCTTGGTTTCACATGTAGTCCAATTGAAAGCACACTCTATGTACGCAAAAATGGGGCTGATCTTACAGTGCTTATTCTTTATGTTGATGATTTACTCTTGCCTGGGTCATGTGATGCAAAACTTGACATTCTTATGGCTGATTTGCAGCATACTTTTGATGTCACTTATCTTGATCTTTTGAGCTACTATCCTGGCATCCAATTTGTATCCGTTGAGAGGGGGATTGTTATGCATCAAGCAAAGTATGTTGAAAAACTACTTCAGCGTTTTGACTTTGAGGATTGTAATATAGTTTCCACACCAGTTCAGACAGGATTCAGGTTCTCAGTTGAGGATTCCAGTGATGCATTTGACACTTCTCTTTATCAACAAGCTATGGGATGTCTTATATATGCATGCAACACAAGGCCGGATATACAATATGCAGTTTCCCAGTTGAGTCGATTCATGCATATCCCTGGCACTAAGCATTGGCAAGCGGTGAAACGTGTGTTTAGATATCTTCGAGGGACTTTGAGCTTAGGTCTCTTTTATGGCAGATATATTCAACCATGCTTGCATGCTTTTATAAATAATGATTGGTCTGGTTGTTATGATACTCGCATGTCCACTAGTGGTGATTGCTTTTTCCTTGGAGACTCATGCATATCTTGGTTGAGTAAGAAGCAACCTGAAGTGGCAACATCAAGTTGTGAAGCTGAGTACAGGCAATTTTCATAGCTACAGTGGAGTGTATATGGCTAAGATGCCTATTGATGGATCTTTGCATGGAGATTGATGCTGCTACGCATATTCTCATTGATAATCAGAGTGCTTTGGTTGTTGCAGGAAACCCAGTGTTTCATGCATGGACCAAACATATTTAGGTGCATTATCACTATGTGAGAGAGTCCCTTCATGAAGGAGATATTGATTTGGTATATGTGCCTACACAAGATAATGTGGCAAACATATTCACCAAAGCTCTTCCACGGGAAAAGTTTGAAGCTTTTCGCAAAGCTTTAGGCTTATTACCTTGTGGGGGCTGATCTATCACTCCTTATATGTGTTCATGTCATTCTCTCCAGGGAGGTTTGTTACACTTATGTGTTCCTCGAGTAGCTTTGATGTGAACCTTTTCCCTATACATGGGCACTTTTTACTGTAGTGCTGGCTAGAGGTTTTTTCCCAATGTTACCACATACTTGGTACTCTCATATGTGGTGGTACTTTGTACTTAGGGATATTATTCATCTCTTACTTTAGTTTTAGTTCATCGTCAATAGAGAGAGCTATTCCAGCCATCGTCTTCTCCATGCGTCTTGCTCCATTTATGCTCCTTGTGTGTGCTTCTTGTGTGTCTCTCGCACTTCTACACACACCCAACAAAAGGATTCATTGACTCATAAGGAATAGGGAGAAACTTGTGCTTTTATGCCTTCATTTTGATAATATAGGTACCACCATGGATGCAAGGAATATTCCTTTATGGGCTCTTATGTTTCTTTTGTATCCACACATTCTCTTGACATACTAATTTGAGGAGTTGAAAATCTATGTCTATTTCTCACTTCTCATTTTCTCTTATTGGTCCACTATGATTTTATGACTAATTTTTCAAATGATGAAGTTTGTTTGAAAAGTAGAGATCTTCTCTTTCATTTTGGAGCTTGTCTTGCACTGGTTGTTCTCTGTTTGTCAAAGATGCAATGCGTTTGTGGGTTCAGTGACTACCCACTCTTGGGATTGTGTCAGAACCCACCTAAATTCTTCTCCAAAACAAAGATGCTTTGATGCTTCTACACTATAGTTCAGCTCCTCTTCTCTTAGCTTTGTTGAGGACGACAAAGCCTAGGTGGGGCAGGGTGTTGGACCCTTGGAGCCATCAAGGATATGAAGTACTTGGAGACCTCCCTTGGAGCTATGGATACTTGAAGGATCAAGGACTTGTGTGGCAGTTTCCCATTTTTTTTCCTATTTTCCCTCTTGTTTATAAGTTCCTTCATAGGAACCTTCCTTTATTTCCTTTTAGATGTTAACTCACAAAGACTCTCCCTTAGAATAAAAGACACTTCTTTTAGGAAAAGACTTCCTTTTGGTATCCTAGATATTAGTCTCTCTCAAAAGAGCATGTATCCTCATTTTGGATCTTGAGGATTTCCTTTGATTTGATTCATATCTTTAGGATATGTTTTTGAATTAAGCCCATGTGGTCTTCCTTTTCGTTTTGACCACATGTATTTTTAGAAAACCCCTCTCCTCCTCTTCGATATAAGGAGAAGATCTTGTTGTATTTAGGAGTTCCCTTGGCCATGGCCTTGGCCTCCATTTTGGCAGTGGAAGAAGGTATCAATTGTTTTCATCTAAATCCTTGTACACATTGGTGTTGGTCTTGGTGTATGGACTTGCATGTTTGTGTGCATGGTTCAGAGGATGTTCTCCCTTGCTCATGATGTTGGCCATCATTTCCATTTCTCCATGAGCATGGGTGAGCCTCTCCTCTCATTCATTGCACCGCAACTTGGAGAAGCCTCTTGCTTCCATGCGAGGTAGTTACGGTTTGTTGCTCCACTTCTCCCAACACCATAGCAAGAAATGAAGAATAGAGTTAAATCCCACATTTCCTATCAAGATTTCCAAACTAAAGACTCCATTAGGACAAAATGTGTAATTATACACTTCAACCATAGCTCTTTTCCCCATGAAAGATAACCTTCTACCACCCTAGACTTCATCCTTAATAAAAGGAATTAAACTAGCACTATATCTCAAAAGGAAAGCCATTGATACCCCATCCCTAATACTAGTATCTTTTCTACTATTCTACCTATGGCACCTGTTACAAATACTATGATCTTGACTCTACTCCATTTTCCTTTGCCATTCTGACTAGCCAGGAAAGCTTGATCTGCAACATGCATAATAGACATGTTCTATCTAGATTGATATTCCTGCAACAGAACAAAACTAAATATTCAAATGTTAAGGCATTTGGATTGCTTTCATCATCAAATGAAGAGTAGAAGAAAAACTCTGATATGAGTCAGGAAGACCATTCAGAATTGCATGCACAAGTGAACTCTCGGGCAAGACTTCATCAGCAGAAATCAAGTGTTCCTTCAGATCCTTGATCTTTGTTAGAAAATTTTCCATAGAATTCATGTGCTCACTCTCCAATTTTTTTCGGAGGTAAGCAACACAAGCCTCATTCCTAGCCTGGTACAATGTGGTAAGTGTATCCCAAGCATCCTTAGTTGTTCTGTAAGAGCGAATGTGAGGAATGATGGCACATTTGATAGACAAAACTATTAATGCATGTGCATGAGCTGTTGTGTGTGTGTAGAAGTGCGAGAGACACACAAGGCGCACAAATGCAGCAATACACACGGAGAAGACGATGGCTGGAATAGCTCTCTCTATTGATCGATGAACTAAAACTGAAGTAAGAGCTGAATAATATCCCTAAGTACAAAGTACCACCACATATGAGAGTATCAAGTATGTGGTAACATGGGGAAAAAACCTCTAGCCAGCACTAGAGTAAAAAGTGCCCATGTATAGGGAAAAAGGTTCACATCAAAGCTACTCGAGGAACATATAAGTGTAACAAACCCCCCTGGAGCGAATCATGTGAACACATACAGGGAGTGACAGATCAACCCCCACAAGGTAATAAGCCTAAAGCTTTGCGAAAAGCTTCAAACTTTTCCCGTGGAAGAGCTTTGGTGAATATGTCTGCCACATTATCTTGTGTAGGCACATATACCAAATCAATATCTCCTGCATGAAGGCGCTCTCTCACATAGTGATAATGCACCTCAATATGTTTGGTCCGTGCATGAAACACTGGGTTTCGTGCAACAGCCAAAGCACTCTGACTATCAGTGAGAATATGCGTAGCAGCATCAATCTCCATGCAAAGATCCATCAATAGGCGTCTCAACCATATACACTCCACTATAGCTATGAAAACTGCCGTGTACTCAGCTTCACAACTCGATGTCGCCACTATAGGTTGCTTCTTACTCAACCAAGATATGCATGAGTCTCCAAGGAAAAAGCAATTACCACTAGTGGACACGCGAGTATCATAACAACCAGCCCAATCACTATCTGTAAAAGCATGCAAGCATGGCTAAACATCTCTGCCATAAAAGAGACCTAAGCTCAAAGTGCCTCAAAGATATCTAAACACATGTTTCACCGCTTGCCAATGCTTAGTGCCAGGGCTATGCATGAATCGACTCAACTGGGAAACTGCATACTGTATATCCGGCCTTGTGTTGCATGCATATATAAGACATCCCACAGCTTGTTGACAAAGAGAAGTGTCAAATGCATCACTGGAATCCTCAACTGAGAACCTGAATCGTGTCTCAACTGGTGTGGAAACTAGCTTACAATCCTCAAAATCAAAACGCTGAAGTAGTTTTTCAAAATACTTTGCTTGATGCATAACAATTCCCCCCTCAACGGATACAAACTGGATGCCAAGATAGTAGCTCAAAAGACCAAGATAAGTGACATCAAAAGTATGCTGCAAATCAGCCATAAGAATGTCAAGTTTTGCATCACATGACCCAGTCAAGAGTATGTCATCGACATAAAGAACAAGCACTATAAGATCAGCCCCATTTTTGCATACGTAGAGTGTGCTTTCAATCGGACTACATGTGAAGCCAAGAGCAATCAAGTGCTTATGTATTTTGTCATACCATGCACGTGGAGCTTGCTTGAGACCATACAAAGCTTTATGCAAGCGACAAACCATATGCTCTTTCCCTTTCATAGCAAATCCAGGAGGTTGCTTCACATAGACCTCTTCTTGCAAATCTCCATTCAAGAAGGCTGTTTTTATGTCCAATTGATGCACTTTCCAACCTCGATGTGCAGCCAATGCAACCACGGTACGAATGGTAGTCATGCGTGAAGTAGGTGCAAACGTTTCCTCATAGTCAATGCCATATTGTTGCGCATATCCTTTGGCAACCAATCTAGCTTTGTAGTGATCAATGCTACCATCAGATTTTCTCTTAATCTTGTAAACCCACTTTGTACCAATGGCATTCTTTCCTTTTGGCACTTCACATAACTCCCAAGTACCATTCCTATGTATGGAATCCATTTCTGATTGCATAGCACTCATCCATTGTGGATCGTCACATGCATCTTCAAAATAAAGTGGCTCTTCATTACATGCTGTAGTAATGAGAGAATAATCCACAAAATTACTTGATGCATGGTGAGAACTTGATCTTGTTCTACCAAGTAAAGCTGCACTCAATTTGTTGTCCTGCAAAGTTTGTTTCAGCCACTTTGGCATAGATTGTGCACTCTTGATAGACATGCGTTCATTATGTAAAACATCCTCAATATGTACATCACGCGTGGGCTGAATTTCATGCTCACTTTCAGCCATATTTTGATGCAAATGTTCAGCCATATGTGGCTAGAAATTTCCAACAGTTTTGGCAATTTTTGGCTGAATTTTTTCAGCCATGTTTGGCTGGAAATTCTCTGCATTTTTAGCCCTATTGGGCTTGAATTTTTCAGCCCTTTGAACCTTAGTTGGCTGGTCTACATGGCCATAGTCAAGCGCACCATTTTGGAACAAAGGCATGAGTGTATCGAACACATCTTGTGAGCTAACTGTTGGCAGTTTCTGGCATTCAAGTAGAGGGAAAACTGAATTTTCAGCAAATACCACATCTCGACTCGCAATAATTGTGTTCATCAATGGATGGTACAACCGATATCCCTTACTTTTAGCACTATAACCAACAAATATACATTTCTTTGCCTTGTCATCAAGTTTGTGACGTTGTTGTGATGGCACAAGAGCATATGCCAAACAACCAAACACACGCATATGACTAACCATAGGCTTATGACCATTCCAAGCTTCATAAGGAGTGATGACTCTCAATGCTTTTGTAGGGCAGCGATTCAACACATAATTTTCACACATGACCGCTTCCATCCAAAACTTATGAGGAAGATGTTTTCCTTTAACCATACATCGTGCCATTTCAAGTAAAGTTCTATTTTTACGCTCGGCAACACCATTTTGTTGAGGTGTATATGGCACCGTACATTGGTGTGAAATACCTCTTTCACGAAGAAAAGCATTAAACTCATGTGACATGTACTCACCACCACGATCCGTGCGTAGA
Source organism: Ceratopteris richardii (assembly GCA_020310875.1). Taxonomy (NCBI): domain Eukaryota; kingdom Viridiplantae; phylum Streptophyta; class Polypodiopsida; order Polypodiales; family Pteridaceae; genus Ceratopteris; species Ceratopteris richardii. Next base: position 71,803,794 of record CM035415.1, read on the forward strand.
GTCAAAAGCTTTTGTGAAGAAAAATTTTCAGCCATAGCTAAAAATGCTTTGAAGCAAGAAAATACCTCATTCTTTGCTTTCATAGGATACACCCATGTATGGCGAGTAGCATCATCAATGAAGGTAACAAAATATACATGCTTCCCAAAAGATGGAGTCTTGACCGGACTACATACATCACTATGAACAAGTTGCAATTTTCTTGTAGTGTGTGTGTGACTATCTTTTGGAAAAGAAGCACGATGCATTTTTCCAAGAATGCAACCTTCACATGCATGCTTTTGAATGGACTCAAGTGTAGGCAAGTCAATAACCATGTCCTTCTTTTGCAAGTAAAGCAAACTATTGAAGTTTAAGTGACCAAAACGAGCATGCCAAAGCTCCATTTCAGCCATGGAAGAAGTATGAGCAACCAAGGCATTCGAGGCAGCCCTCTTGTATGTATCCATGCGATATAAACCATCACATAATGTACCGGATATCACGATAACATCGCCATTGCTGAAATCATGAACCATATACTTATCATCAACAAAGTGTACATGAAGTCCAGCTTTGGCAATCAACGGAACTGAAATTAAGTTCTTCTTGATACCGGGCACATACAATGCATTTTTCAAGAGAATCACACCTCCATTTGCAGCTGTAAGCTCAATTTCTCCTACTCCAATGATAGGATAAGAGGCATTGTTTGCACACACCACATGTCCTCCTTTAGGTGCATCTTTCAAAGAGGCAAAAAATCTTTTGCATGATGTTATGTGCTTTGAAGCACCACTATCAAAGAACCAATCCGAATCAGCCTCACTCACAACCATACATTTAGAATGTAAAGAAGCATCATAATGACATGTAACAACACATGCCCAAAAATCTTGAGCCATGTTAGCTTCATCATTCTTTGCATTTGCTGAATTTTCAGCAATAGACATTCCCGATTCCTTCTTCTTTTCATTGCGTTTAGCAAGCTTTCTACACTCATCAATAGTATGACCAGCCTTCCGGCAATATTTGCATCTCTTCTTCTTTTGCAAATCACCATCATTAGAGGAATGAGTGGAAGAGGAAGCTTGAGGCTTTGGTTTTGATAAACCCAAAGCTGAACCATACTTGCTTTTCCCCTTTTGTGAGATAGCAAGTACTTGCGTTCCCTCAATCAAACCACTCCTATTCACTCTAGATTGCTCTTCTTGCAAAGAAGAGACACAACCTCATCAAATGCATACATATTAGGATTTCCTTTTGCAACCAAATGGAGTGTAGTAGCAAAGCTTTGAAAAGATTCTGGTAATCCTTTCAACAATGTAGAAATGAGTGATGCATCCGGAATGATCTCATCTATGTTTGCCAATTGCTCTTTCAAGTCCTTGATGCGTGTCACATACACATCCACCGACTCATTTTCAGCCATACATACATCCTCAAGTTGCTTCCTCAAGTATGCAACACGTGCTTCATTACGCACGGCATACAAAGAAGCAAGAGTGTCCATGCTTGTCTCGATGTAGAACATGACCGAATGTGTGGAACTATATGACGCTTCACTGAAAGCGCAATCAAAGCATGAGCTTGAGCATCTTTTCCATCCCATCTAAGCTGCTCCTGTGTAGGTGGAGAAGGAGAAACCACTGTACTCGAAGAAGAAGCTCCATCTGTGACAATAGACTGTGAAGTAGAAGCACCTACCGGTCTTCGCTACATCTGCCACTATGTTCCAAAGTTATTTTGCAACAAGAACATGCTTCATCATGTAAGACCACATCGGATAGTTGGTCCCATCAAGCTTATCTTCAGCTTGAAGCATGCCAAACAAGTCATTGCTGCCCGCCATTTCACTAAGGAACAAGAATGTGACAAAATCTTCACGTCGATGAAAGTTGAAATGAGTGCTGAAATTTCAGCTCACAAACCGTCACTCTGATGGCAATTCTGTCTGCACAAATGGCTTCGAAATGGGGGTAAAACCCCAACGCGCCTGTGGAAATGTTTCCGGGCTGCTGAAATTCACACTTCTATGCTCCGAAGTCGATTTGCACTGTGAAACTACGCGCGCGCCGCGACGCGAAAAATCGAAACTTGAGAAGAAGCTGGACCTGCTCTGATACCACTGTTGTGTGTGTGTAGAAGTGCGAGAGACACACAAGAAGCACACACAAGGAGCACAAACGCAGCAATACACACGGAGAAGACGATGGCTGGAATAGCTCTCTCTATTGATCGATGAACTAAAACTGAAGTAAGAGCTGAATAATATCCCTAAGTACAAAGTACCACCACATATGAGAGTATCAAGTATGTGGTAACATGGGGAAAAAACCTCTAGCCAGCACTAGAGTAAAAAGTGCCCATGTATAGGGAAAAAGGTTCACATCAAAGCTACTCGAGGAACATATAAGTGTAACATGAGCATCTCTGCCATCCCAACGAATTTCCTCTGTAGTAGGTGCAACAGAAAGAGTAGCACAAATAGGAATCTGCAAAATATCACCACTATTTGCATTAGCTTCTATACCTATATTTGTAGTATCTGTATTCGCAGGTGTAATAGGGCATTATTCAACACCCTGCACAATATTGCATAGTCCTTTTGCAACCAATACATGATGCACCATATAAGCCCACAATGGATAATTGGTACCATCCAACTTATCCTCAATAGCCAACATATGAAATACATCACTGCTTTTAATCATGGCCAATGACTAAAATACCTTGATACAAAAAAGTGATTGTATCTAAAAAAGTTGAACAGAACTATCCAAACGAGTTCTGTTAGACCTATAGCAGACTTTGAGACGCTTATACTGGAAAACCAAAACTTGTATATATCTTTGGCACAAAAAGACAAAATAGCCTACAGAAGCATTGTGATAATACATTCAAAGGCCAAAATTAGCTCAGATCATGATTTCGACACCATAGAGCAAAGATGTTTTGATCTATGAAACACGCTGAGTATGCATACCAAATTTTGTGCGATTTTGAGACTGCAATTGGAGAGGTGTCGACGACACCCTAGATGAAGCGGCAACCTTCTCTGGTACCAATTCTTGGAGTTAGACATCTCTGGTAGCATGCAAAAAGCACAAGGAAGAAGAAGAAGCTTGGAGCACAACACATAATACTGAATGTATTACCACTAGAATGTACAAAGATAAGTAACCCATTAGGGCTATAGGAATATATACAAACCGAGGGAAAAAAACCTCCTAAAGAGGGAAAAAAGTGCCTCGGTGATCCTAGTGTGTTCACACACATCACTACCTAAATATATCAACATCCCTATATGAGAGAGATAGAGAACCATAGCTTTCTTCATCACCTGCATGAGCAAAAGAAAAGGTCAAATGAATGGGCATGACTTCCAAGAAATTCAAGAAACAAGAAACTAAGTTAATAAACGACTCTAACTAACCATGCATCTTGCACCATTGAATGGCTACAAAAATCAAGAGAAATATTTCATTACAAGTGAGCCATATTTATACAATATGAATGAGCTTTTAAGGCTCTTCCCACTCAAGTCTCTAAATCGCCCTCCAATCCAAGCTTGGAGAAATGTTTTACATCAAATATAATCCCATTCTATAATAGCACTAAGGCTAGCAAGATCTCCATGTGCCCCTTACACTTGTATCCATGGAGGACCTAAATTACCACTATCCCTTGATTAGTACTACCCCTGAGCAATGTGAAAATTACATGGAAAACATGTGATTACAAGTTGTAAAATTATACTCAACATACCTAATCTCTAAGAATGCTTCAATCTGCAAGTATCCTCATCACTCATGCTCGAGGACACTAGTCCCATCAGACTCATGAAAACCAAATGCATCAAGTAAAGCTATGGAAAACATCTCCGAAGTCCCCAAAATATAAAGCTCAATCCACAAACAATCTCCATGTAAAGCTCCATAGTGATGAAGAAGTAGCACGTCTCTTAGCATAGAGTGGTCCAGCTCCAAGAACATAGCAAATGCTAGAAGCCAACCTCTCGAGCAAGAAATATATGTACACACATTATCATGATCTATCCTTATGAACAATACTTGCAAACCAAAATGCATGGTCAAACCCTGGTACGGAGTACAAAAAATGCTCATAACAAATCTAGAACTATAAACATTAATCCAAGGTATGCAAATACACTATGCACAACTCATAGCTTGCCCTTTTATATACATTTTTATGAAGTACAAATGTCAAAAACTTACAGCATTTCATAGGGAGGATTACATCCAATGATTAAAGTTTCGTATGCAAGATAAATCATAAAGATGTGTAGCTTCATAGCTCCAAGAAATTGATTGGCTTCAAAACTCATTCTCACTATAGTACTCATCTTTTCTTTACTTCATCACATTGTAGATGGGCTCCAAAAAACTTTAAGTGCGATCCAACACTCCAAATGGTGGTGCAATGATTGTTCGCATATCAAAAGGCACTTACTACCAAGATATTGTCCCTATCTATCCCATAACATATGAATGAAGGAGATGCTATGGATAGTTTCTTGACAAAGATCAAAGATTTGAAGGAGCAATTGATTTTTGTTGATGAAGTCTTGCCAAGTGGTTCACTTGTGCAGACTGTTCTTAATAGTCTTTCATATTCATATCAGAGTTTTTCTTCTACTCTTTGATTGATGATGAAAGGCAATCCAAATGCCTTAACATTTGAGGAGTTAGTCTCTGTTTTGTCATAGGAAGATCAATCTAGCTAGAGCACTTCCATTATGTGTGTTGAAAATCAAGCTTTCTTAGCTAGTTAGAAGGGCAAAGGTAAATGGACCTCATATGCTAGTAAGCAAAAATCTACTAATGTTGCATAGTTGAAGAAGGAAGACAAAGATAAGAAAAAAACAAAAAATCAAAAATAGTTTTGCAAATACTATAAAGGAAATGATGAGGTCATAAAGAGTTGCCCAAAACTAGTTGTAAAAGAGGCAAGGAAGAAAGAGGTTAAAATTATGGTTGTTACAGAGGCCTCTACACCTAAAACAGATTCTACTAATCTTGTGCAGAATGAAGAATGGGCATTTACTATTGTATGCACCTATGAGCTTCTCATGATCAGTGTATGTCTACAATAGACTCAGATGTTTGGTACTTTGATACTGGGGCAACCAAACATATTACCTCACAGTGCAGCTTCTTGAGTACACTTGAGTCTTCCCCTATAAGGAATATTATCACATGCATTAACAACTCATCTTATCCTGTAATGGGAGTTGGTAATATCATTTTGACTATTGTTGATGGTATTTCTTTCACATTATCTTATGCTTGTTTGTGCCAGGGATCAAGAACATTATGTTGTCAGATTCAACATTAGCCAAGATCAGCTTGGTTGTTAAATTTGTTGACGACAGGTTTACAATTCATGATCTCTCCAATGGTGATGTCATTATTGCTGTTTTCATATTATGTCATGGGCTGTATAAGCTCATAGAATATGAAAAATCTATGAATGATTTAGCATGTGCAATATAAGATTCTCAGGCTATCTTAGGTGCAAAGCTTTGGCATGCACGCTTTGGTCATATGAATAATGATAGTTTGTTATGCTTGTAGAAATCAAAAAATGGTTTCCTTTCTACCCAAACTTGAGCCACCTTGTAAAAATGTATGTGAAGGCTATAATTTGGCCAAAATGTAGTATTCTTCCTTCCCTAAAGATGGTTCAGTTCGAGCTACCCATAAATTATAGCTTGTTTATAGTGATGTCTATGGTCCTATGCAAACACCTTCTTTTGGGAACTACCTTTACTTCATGAATTTTATTGATGATTTTTCTAGGCATGCATGGGTGCATCCATTGAAAGTAAAGTCCAAAGTGTTTATGTTCTTCAAATAGTTTTTGGTTATGAATACAAATCTATCAGCATGCAAATGGGGCATCCTCTTCTGATCAAGGGGGGAGGGGTACATATCTTCTAATTTTTATGCATTTTTGGTTGAACATGGGATAAAACATCAATGCATGGTGTCCTTTACACCTCGATAGGATGGAGGTGCTAAAAGAAAGAACAGGTCTCTCATGATGATGGCGAGGTGTATGGTCAAAAGTTAGGCTTTACCACATAGCTTCTAGCTTGAGGTTGTTATGTATGTAGCATATGTACTTAATAGGTGCCCCACCAAAGCACTACAATTTTTCACTCCATATGAGGCTTCACATGGTCCCAACCCATCTATTTCTCATCTACATGTCTTTGGATGTCAGGCATGTGCATTAGTGCCTAAACAACAATGAAGGAAATTGGGTGATAAAATAATGAAATGTATTTTTGTTGGGTATGATTTTGAAAGCAAAGGCAATCATTTGTATCATCCACAAACTAAATGCATTTTGGTTAGCCATGATGTTGTTTTTGTGGAAAATGAAATTCAACCTTTACTTTTCTTTTGATGAAGCAAAAAATTTAGAAACTTGGATGGTTGTTATAGAATCAGAATATGATGATATTATGAAGAATGGTACTTGGTCTTTATGTGATTTGCCTCAAGGAAAAAAGGCCATTGGCACTAAATGGGTATACAATCTAAAGGTAAGCTTGATGGAACAGTTGACATGTATAAGGCTAGACTTGTTGCAAAAGTTTATGCTCAAGAGAGCGACATTGATTTTGATGGGAACTTTGCATCCACATGTTGAATGACTATTGTATAGCATTTGTACACTTGCAGCTCACCATGGTTGGAATGTACATCAATTGGATATAAAAACTACATTTTTGAATGGTGACTTACATGAAGAAGTGTTTGTAAATCAACCTCATGGTTTTGTGTAGAAAGGGCATAAAAGCAAAGTGTGCAGGTTGAAAAAGGCATTATATGGTTTGAAGCAAGCACCACGTGCTTGGTATGGAAAGATACATGCCTACTTGATTGAACATGGGTTTGAGAATAGTCCAATTGAGAGCACCTTTTATGTTAAGCATGTAGATGATATACTTTTGGTAATTTTTGTGTATGTTGATGACATGCTACTCACTAGTCCTAATGAGAAGCATATTGTCAAACTTAAGGCTTATTTGCATGCCTCTTTTTAGATATCAGATTTGGGGCATTCACATCATTATTTGGGCATCTAATTTATGCAAGTTGATGGGGGAATAACTTTGTGTCAAATCAAATATATTAACACATTGTTGCATGGCCTGGAAGATTGCAAACTTATTGCCACTCCTCTAGGAAAAGGTTTACAATTGAGTCTTCATAATGCTCAAGATGCATTTGATGCTTGATTTACTTATGCATAACTCAACTTGATATTCAGTGTTATCTCACACATGAGCAGGTTTATGCATTGCCCAAGTGTGAAGCATTGTCAGGCAATTAAGCACACCTTTCACTAATTTATTGGTACCTAGCTACTTGGATTGTTTTATCCCAAGAGGGTATCACTACTGCTAAATTTACATGCTTTTTTAGATTGTGACTTTGTTGGTTGCTATGACGCTCATGTGTTCACTAATGGTATTTGCTTCATGCTTGGTAGCTCATGCATACCTTGATTGAGCAAGAAATATCCTAATGTGGCCATTTCTAGTTGTGAGGTTGAGTATAAGGCAGCTTTCATAGTGATTGTTGAATGTGTGTGTCTCAGACACCTTTTGGCTAATTTGGGTGTTGGTCAGTCTTCTACCACCACCATCTTCACTGATCGTGAGAGTGCATTGACAGTTGTGAGGAACCCTATCTTGCACAAAACACATTGAGGTGCATTATCATTCTATCAGGGAGAGGTTCTTTGCTAGAGAGATCAATTTGGCATATGTGCCCACATTGCAGATCTGTTCACAAAGGATCTACCTTAGGAGACGTTTGAATCCTTTTTCAAAGGATTGTGCTTACTTCCTTTTGTGGATTGATTTCTTCTACATAGCTTGGCACTTCCTTATACATGAGTGCCAACTCCTTGATCACTGCATCACTCCCAAGGGGGATTTGTTGATATGTTTTGATAGCAATATGTGTGAACATACTTAGGGCCATCGGGGCATTGTTTTCCCTCTTTAGGAGGTTTTTTTTTCCTTGACTTGTATATACACCTATAACTCTAATGGGTTACTTATCTTTGTTCATTCACCTGGTAATACATTTAGTATTGTGTGTTGTGCTCCAAGCTTCTTCTTCTTCCTTGTGTTGTTTGAGAGCTTCCGCAGACCTCAAACTCCAACATCCATAACAGATGAGTGCAGTGGATAGGATAAGATGGATTGCAGTTGTGCATCATGGTCAATTATAAAGAAGTTCAACAACCCTTCATCTTTGTTTGTAGAAAAATGGCCATCAACAAACATACAGCTTGAGAAAATTGTAGCAAAGTAAAGAGTGAATCTAGGAATTTTATCAGAGTTGTCAACGTTACTACATATGAACCATATTTGCACTCTATATGCACCATATTTTCACTCAAAAATAGCAACCTAGATCGAGACTGTGAGCTACATAGAAGATATTTGCAAGGAGAACTCTATGAGTAGCACCATGAATTGTGAAAATATCCTACATATTCTTTAGGTCCTTTCTAAACCATAAAACTTCATATCTTTTTGTGGCTCATTAAGTTGCATGCTACGGGGGCAGAAGTTTTACCCATTGCATGGCCACACATAGCGGTTTCTAAATAGCACCATTAGAAGCGATATGGGCATGGGATGACTTACATTCCACACATAGAAGTAGCATGTATGCCATCGCAACTAGTGACACAAATGGATCCCCATGGACATATAGTCTACAAACATCAGGATCAATTTGGAGTTGTCAGAGGTTTGAAGTGATGTAGCATCATTAGAGTCAAATGTATCACAAGATGATAAAAACACCCTCATTTGTCTGTACTTGCATGCAAAATGAAGAGGACCCTTGGGATTGAGGGTTGAATCACGAGGGGCATTCTAGTGCTACAAGAGATAGCTTGTGCCTCCCTATATGAGAGAGAGAGAGAACCAAAGCTTTACTTTGTCACCTGCATGAGCTAGAGAATGAGGCTCTCTAGAACCAAGTGGATGATCAATAAAAGACACGGGAACCTCACTCCTCAACTATCCATATAGATGAGTTGCAAGATCACCCACACCACCTCCACATCCTTAGTTTGAGCATGCTTCACAAACATTATTTGATCTCAAAGAGGTATTAAAAGATGATGATCCCATGTTCCATACAAAGCTAGAATTTAGAGATTGTCCACTATACAAGAATCTGCAGACATGGAGCAAGGAACTCAACATGGAAGGTATGAATGAGATTTTTGTTGAATTTGAGAAAGAAATACTATCATGTAGTTTAGCAAAGGTATTAGCAATGAGGCAGGCAATAGACCTTCTATACGTGATGTCAGCTTTATTAATGAAAGTGCAAGAGAGGCGGTACCTCACCCACTGAGTTGGCAAGGCACCCCACAAAGACCTACTTCATGATGAGGAAGGCCTTGCTCACTTGGCAAACAATGTGTAAGGTGCTTCTCAAAAGAAGTCATTTATAATGCACAATGCCAACTATCGCGAGCATTTTGAATCGCTACCACCCTTCTTGCAAAAAGCACACATATAGGTGAAAGGATCCTTATGCATTCTTAAGAGAACAGAAAGATCGCACCATTGGAAAGCATCGGATCAATTATCCTTAGCTCCCAACCCCAGCAAAGAATCGTCTAACACACAATTTCATGTTCAAGTATGCATATAAGATGGAGCATGTACCAGACATTGCACTGCATATGAACACACAAAATACTTAACATGATAGAGGTATGTCTCACACATTGAGGCCATGAACTTCTAAAGCCGCAATGATTATTTGTTATTTGATCTATGTGTGGCATTCAATAAAGAATGTTTGTGGGATTATTATTCACAACTAATATCCTTCTATCGCACTATATGCAAACCTTTGAATATGCTTTTGTGATTGGGTTTTTTGAGCATCGTGCTCAAAGAATATCGCTATGTCCTATGACCCTTAACGAAAGATAAGCACGTTACACACTGCATATGCAAACAGAGAACAAATAAGTCTTACATGATAGACCAAGAAAGTGGGATTAACGCATGATTTCTTGAAAAAACCATCTAAAGTATTGCACACACTCTTATGATCCACGGCAATGAGCGTGAGATGCAGATTCTCAATGGCATTAGAAGGAAGATCAAGCAAGCTTTAGGGACATGCCACTCAAGACATCTGTGAGACGTTTTCATGAATGATACACAATATGAGGGGGGAGCAACTGTATTTTCACCATCAATTAGTTTAACACTTTGCTTGGAATAGTTGTATTTTTGTAGCGTTCTTGAATAATTTGTATTCAGTCACATAATGCTAGCAATGCACAAGTGATTTCATGTACTTTTTTATTATAAAAAGAGAAAAAAAAAATAGAAAAAGAAAACAATAAAGAAAAAAACTTGCCATATTTATTCATAAGTTTGTGACTGTTCTTCATCATGATCCATTTAGTAACAAACCATCATCAAGAGGGAGAACCAATCAATCCATGCACTTTCTTTTTGGAGATGACGACTCAAGAGGGATTGGTGACTTCACTTAATGTTATACTTTATGGAATAATGGAATGTTATATGAATTTTAATGTCTTGAGGGTTTTAATGTGACTTTTGTTTTGATTTAGCAATTCAAGACTCATGAGGGTGTGAATGCATGTGGACTTACTCAGATATTTAGAAGATAGTATTTTAGTTATTTTTTGTAAAAATAATAGATCGCTTTAGAAAGAGACATGTTTGTGAAAATAGTAGATTGCTTGAAAAGGATGATTTTGGAAAGAAAGTAGATTTTTGTAAATGCATGCTTTTCAAAGTGCTTCCCTCATGTATCTTCTATTCAGGATGTAATAAAAAATACCTATAAATACACATGCTCTGATATACTCGTCCATCAAAGTATGTGAGGGGAGATTGTAACCAATCTTTGTATATATGCCTATAGCCCTAATGGGTCACTTATCTTTTGTACATTCTAGTGGTAATACATTCAATATTGTGTGTTGTGCTCCAAGCTTCTTCTTCTTCCTTGTGTTGTTCACATGCTTCCATAGACCTCAAACTCCAACAATTGGTATCAAAGTAGGTCGTCGCTTCATCGAGGATGTCATTGACACCCCTCCGATCAGCATCTTAGAATCGCATGAAATTTGGTGAGCATACTCACGAAAATATGAGCTCGTTTCGGCCTCCAAATGTAGTATCGCAGCACTTGTGTAGGCAATTTCATCCTTTTGTGCCAAACATATATATAGGTTTTGATTTGTCAGTATAAGCATCTCGAAGTCTGGTATAGGTTTAGCAGAACTCGGTAGGGTACTTCTATTCAACTTTTTGAGATACAGCCATTTTTCTGCATCAAGGTATTTAAGTCAGTGGCCATGGCTAAAAGTAGTGATATATTCTGTATGTTGACTATTACGGATAAGTTGGATGGTACCAATTACCCATTATGGGTTTATATGATGCATCATGTATTGGTTGCAAAAGGACTATGGAATATTGTGCAGGGTGTTGAAAACATCATAGATCACCTACAAACACAATTGTTGAAGGTGATGCAGATGGCATCGAAGATGGTGATATTCTTCATGTTCCTATTCGTGCTACATCTCTTGTACTATAGAGAAAATTTGTTGGGATGGTAGAGATACTCAAGCACATGCATTGATAACCTTGTTTATCAAACATGCCATTATTCCTCACATTCACTCTTGTAGAACAGCTAAGGATGCTTGGGATACCCTTACCACTTTATACCAAGCAAGGAATGAGGCTCGTGTTGATCACCTCCGAAAACAATTGGAGAGTGAGCACATGAACAAAGGAGATTCCATTAATAGTTTTCTTACAAAGATCAAAGATTTGAAGGAATAATTGATTTCTACTAATGAAATCTTGCCTAACAGTTTGCTTGTGCAGATTATTGAGAATTGTCTTTTCGGTTCATATCAGAGTTTTGCTTCTACTCTTCATTTGATGATGAAATGCAATCCAAATGCCTTAACATTTGAGGAGTTAGTCTTTGTTCTATTGCAAGAAGATCAGTCTAGGCAAACAATTCCATTATGCATGTTGCAGATCAAGCTTTCTTGTCTAGTTAGAAGGGCAAAGGTAAATGGAGATCTTCTACTAGTAAGCGAGAATCTACTAATTTTGCCTAATCAAAGAAGGATGACGGAGGTGAGAAGAAAACAGAAAAGAAAAAATTGTTTTGCAAATATTGTAAAGGAAATGATCATGTCATAAAGATTTGTCCAAAACTAGCCGCTGAAGAGGCAAGGAAGAAAGAGGTTGGAATGGTTGTTGCAGAGGCCTCTACACCTAAAACAGAGTCTACTAATCTTGTACAGAATGAAGAATGGGCATTTACCACTATTTGCAGTTATGATCCATCTTCTCATGAATAGTGTATGTCTATAATAGACTCAGATGTTTGGTACTTTGATAGTGGGGCAACCAAACATGTTACCTCATAACACACTTTCTTCACTTCACTCGAGCATGCCCCTACAAGGAATACTATCGTATTCACCAACAACTCCTCTTATCCGGTCATGGGAGTTAGTAAGATCATTTTGACTACTATTGATGGTAGTTCTTTTACATTGTCGGATGCTTTATTTGTGCGAGGGATCAAGAAGAATCTCTTATCAATTTCGGCTTTAGCCAAGATTGGCTCGATTGTGAAATTTGTTGATGACAAATGTACAGTTCATGATCTATCAAATGGTGATGTCATTATTGCTTCTCACATTTTATGTCATGGGCTATATAAGCTCATAGAAAATGAAAAATCTATGAATGATTCAGCATGTGCAATACATGATTCTTAGGCTTTGGCAGATGCAAAGCTTTGGCATGCACACTGTAATAAAGTAAGTCCATGATCTAAGGGTCCGGTCGGTTCAGACAGATCTGAAATCGGGTGCCGTTTGGTCATCCGTATGTATGACCAAAGATCTCGAGTTTAGACTTACTAGGAGGTCCTGTGCTGTTGTGAACAAGTGATGCACTTAGCTTAGTGGTTAAGTCTCAAGGATGTGAAGGAGGAGGTCTTGGGTTCAATCTCCATGGGGGACATGGGGAGAGTATTTGCCCAAAGAGATCTAAAGCCTTCTAGAAGCATCCACTTGAGTTAACTCGAGTTAACTGGGGACACTTGGCACACATGCAGTTACATGGCCAACACATGGATGGTTAGAATCCACCTGCCCAAGAAGGTAGTCCCCTGGAGAGAGCTATATATAGAGGCATTTGGTTGGGAGGAGAGTCATCTCTCTAGCATGTGGTGGTCGTTAGCTTGCATTGGTATCAGAGCTAGGCTTCTCATTGAGCTATGCTTCCTCCTTGATTAGCTTCCTTGTCATTTTTGAGGATTCAGCCGCTCGTGAGTGGCATATCTCTTGTGCTGGGGTATGCAAAAGCTTCTTCGCATGATGCATCCCTCATGGGGGTGCAAAAAGGACTCTGATCTTCGAGAGTGGTATGCTGAGGGCTCGACCCTACGACAACATGGTATCCTTGATTAGCTTCCTCATCATTTTTGAGGATTTAGCCACCTCATGAGTGGCATATCTCTTGCGCTCCGGTATGCAGAAGCTTCTTCGCATGATGCATCCCTCATGGCGGTGCAAAAAGGACCCTGCTCTTCAGCAGTGGTATGCTGAGGGCTCGAACCTACGACAACATGATGAGGAGTTATTCTTCTTATCCACAAGAACGGCCGCATACATGTCTATGCAACTCGCATGGATTTTACACATCACCCATTATTGATGCGTTACAAAGCTCCTCTATCATAGGCAAAAAGAACGTCGATATCTGCCATTCGTAGAGGCCGGATTTTGAACCTAGCCGATGACGTGCTACTAAGGAAAGTAAAAATGTTTTGCTATAGAAGCTGGGCAGAGAGGTCGAACCCAGTTTCATGGCATTGCTCTTACAGCAAGTGAGCTAGGCCATGTGCCCACATACTGTCTTCTATCTTCACCAATATATGCAATAATATGAGCATCATGCCTGAACAGCTGGTGGCGAATTCTTCTCGCGATCAGGATTAGCGGATCCGAATCTTCCTGCACATCCCTGGCGGCAATATGGTAGAATACATCTACAGGGATTCGAACTCTGGTCTTTATGAGCCAGAAATCTAATGTATTCAAGGCGTCAAAATGTTTTTGATGATATACACGGCGTCAGTATGGTTTTGAAGTCTTGAGTATCCATGTTCATAATTATGAACCCATCATATGCTATACTTCTCTTCTATCCAGTAGAGCAGCTGTGGGACAGCTTCTAATTCATGATCAAATATTAAATTATATGATGATTGCTGTGGCGGAGTACATGCAACTCACGCACGTTTTTGGTATATCTTGTGCGCAATTTGCAAGAGCTTTAAGCATAAGCAGGAGAAGATTTGTCCACGGAATATGGTATCATGGCTTGAACTTGTGACATTGACGATCAGAGATCATCCTTTCATCCAGTCCATCAGCACGCATTCTTGTTCTTTCTCAGCATTCGGTATCTTGCCAAATTTGGCAGATAACTAGAACACAAAAAAGAATGTCTGTGGTCGACACAGAGGTGGCAGTCAGAGATCGAACCTGCAACCAGATTGTGTAGATTATCTTCTATAAACCATGATCTCATCTGTAATGCATAATTTTGCATGCAATTGCACTATTAAATTGGCACATCCAAGAGGAACAGCGCACAGGCAAAGGATCCCGTGTATTAGTGCTGAAAAAGATGTGTACTTCAATTAGTTTTGAAGATCGACGATAGCAACTTGAACGCATGACCATATCGCTGCTCTAACCAATAGCACCGCGATCTAATGCTGCTCACGCAATCCCAGGTTATTGCTATAGCAAAAATTCAACATGGATCTAGTGACGAAGGATTTGAACTAATGAGCTCCTTGCTCTATGTCACATTCTCTATCCAAGAAGTCTATCGTTCATATTGTTTTGCTTCAATGAAAGACTTTAATTTTCATATTTAGATGCGAGGGTCCGAAGTCAAAACCCCACAATATCATTCATTGCCACGTGGGAATGGAAGACAGCTACAAAGAAGAGGTTTTGAGCTAATCAATGACAAAGTTGTTATGAGCCACCTGATACTCTCTTTGAGTTAAGCAAGTAGAAAGACATCAATGGAGTTTGATCTCACGATACCATGACAAAAGGGCTCTCCAAGCTTTTCAACTTGCCATTTTTTACACAATGAAAGATATTTGGTGAAGATCATGATTTTGATTTTCATTTCAATAAAAGAAAGCTCTCTTCAAGGTTTAGGAGAGATGTGAGCATGGCTATGAAGGTTAGCTCTTCTTTGCATGAAAAGATTTTTCCCACAGACCTAAAGATGGCAAATGGCTCTTCCTAAGGATCAATGGAGGGATGTAGCTCTATTTAGAGCTAAGTACTTTACAAATTGATGTTTTCATTTCAATATTTGCTTTGTTATATGCTTTCATATAGAATGCAGTGCAATTATCATTGAAGTAGGAAAGAATCTTCAATTTTGAAAGCATTGTATGTAATTTAATGAAAGCAAGATAGGAGAACATCAAATTATGGAAACACTTATCATGCATAGCCATGCACCGACGAAAGAATGTTGGTGCATTTCTCCTTTTCAAAGAATGTTTTCATGCACAAAACACATTTTCTTCTTGCTTAAAAAGATAGTTAATGTTCAAGTTGATGCACGTGAATGGTTATATCTTTTTAAAAGCTAGCAAGTAGAATGTTTTTGCATGGATAATTAGAAACATGCATTTTCAAGCTCAAGAATTGCTTGATTTAAGTTTGGTGCATGAAAGGAGAATGGGAACATGTGAATGCACTCACATGCATTTGCATGCAAGAAAGGGCATTTATATATGCATGATTGTTGGTTAAGTAGTTGAATACTTATATTAAGCACTTTTCTGAGGATGAGAAAAGTATGCTTGTTTTTGTGTAAGCTAATTAGAGCTTAAAGAAGAAACCCAAGTCAAATTAATCTTTGAGAATCAAGATATTTCCTAAAAGATTTGTCAAAGTAATCTTTGGAAATTAATCTACTTCCTAAAGTTAAGCCAATAAAGGAAATAGCCTCGTTAACTATTTCTTTGGTTAAAAAGGAATATCTTTTGGGCAAGCAATAAAGCCTTAAGTCTTGATATTGTCCAAAAGTCAAGAATTTCTTTTGAAGATCATTCTAGTAAAGAAAAAGATTCCAAGATGAATCATTGGACTGGAAAGCAAAAGATTCCAAGATGAATCATTGGCTTGGTATTACTTGATTCCTTGGCAAGAATCTAAAGTTCTTGAAAGAAAAATCTCCCTAGATATGAGACTAGAATCTTTCAAGTGAGTTTTATAGTAAGTAGTTCCCAAACCATTGGTATGGGTACTTAAATCCAAATAGTGATATAACCTAAAGGTATATCAAAGATTCTTAGCTTTGGAATATGAGAGACGTCAATGTATGCTTGGACTGATGTTTAAGGAAAGATCTCTAAAAATCTTGTAGGTAAGCAAAGAAGCTTTACATAGTTCAGGCGATCTTAAAGATAAAGACTGAGTCTTTGTTTTAGTCGCAAGATTAATTAGACTTGATCAAGCTTGGCCATGATTGTCCAAGAATGTGCGATAGGAACTACTCTGTAGATTGCCCAAGTATTGACAATAAAATTCCTTTTGGAAATTATTCACTCAAGTTTCATTTATCCAATGGAAAATTGTGAAAAAAGTAAGTTGTTCCAAGTCTGAACAGAGTGGAGGAATTCCAAGAATGTAATCTACAACCGTGAAGATAGTATTTAAGTCTGTGGAAGGTAAAACATAAATGTTTGCTTGTCCTTAAAGGGATTTCGGTACAAATCTAGAGAGCATGAGCGGTTGCTTAGACTTAAGCAATAGAGAGATTCCTGTAAAAGTCTCGGCCGATATAGGTACCTAAAGCATAAGTAAAGAAGGAATCTAAAGACAAGAAGTTAAAAACTTTTGTCACTACAAATTGGTCAAGTATAAACCAATAGAACTTGAATCTATGAAAATTCAAGTACTTGGAATTTTGATTGGTTTTCATTTGAAAACCCTAGCAAAGAAGGATGGATATTCCATCAAAAGGTTTTCAAGTTCCCAAAGAAAAGCACAAGATCACAAAACGATCATGTGAAAGGATCAAAACCTAGAAAATCTAGTTAGAGGTAATGCCTAAAACTTCAAAATTCTTGTCAAGAATTGAAGCAAGAAGGTTCTCTATCAAGAGATGTTTAGACTTTAGGATAAATATCACCCACACATTAATGTGAATATAAAATAGGGTGGTATGGGACACCAGATTTTATACTCATATTGATGTAGGAAAGATGGTATGGGACATCGGACCATGGGATGATAATTGTCTTTTAGTCCTAGATTGAAACTTGAAGTTAGGTTTGATCCTCAAGGGAATTAAGACTTCAAAGATGGAGTTTACATTCAAGGAGGATAAAAGTAATATCTCAAGATATTTCAAGATAACTTCAAGATCATATGAAGTAAGTAACTTCTAAGATCTTCTTAGAACACTTCAAGATAAAGTGTTGATTCAGAAATATTTAATAAATTTTTGAATTAGTAAGACTTTGACATTGAAATGGTCCTTTCAATTAAGGGATAGATTGACTAAGTCAAACACTAAGTTCTAGTGTAAAATTGGTATATTCAATCCTTTCACTCAAAGAAATGCACAAGAAATGCATTCCCAGTAAGGAGTCATAAAGATTGAATATAGGCATAAACTTAGTCTCAAGTGAAGCATTATTTGAATACAAAACTCATCAAATAGAACCTCAGTGGGTCAACACATTGATGTAGGTTACCACACTAGTATGTTGTGGTTGGATGATGTTTTCGATTTGCTTTGAATCTTTTTGAGAATCCAACTTATTTCACTTAAGGATAGAAAAAATGCTTCAATACCCTGTTGAAACAGATCTTTGAAAAGTTAAAGTCCTAAGTCATCTAGACTTTGACTCATAGCAAGTTTTCGTATCTTTGAAGTTTGAATTGATTGAACAGAGTTTTAGTTCTTTCTTTCCGCTTTCTAAACCTTTTGGATTTGACTCAAATATAGTATCTGATTCTTTTCACAGAAGTCGAAGGTTATTCAGTTAGAAGCAAGTAACTAAATTCAACATCCCAGATAGATGCTCTGTATAAGAACCTTTTCAATCTTCAAAAGATAATAAGTCTAGGTGGACTTATTTATGAGTTTGCTTCAAGTTACAGCATAAATGATTTCCTAGAGTCTAGTATACTCTAGAATAGACAAGTTAGGAATTGCTCATCAGATTGACAATTCCCTAGAACTTTTAGCTCAAGTCTTTGAGAAAAGCGTCCTAACTTGGAAAATTTTCATTTTGAATTTGAATTGGTCAAGTGATAGTATGGTTGACTCAAAGAAAATGGTAAAATTTCTCCTACAGTTTACATAGAATTTTTAAACTCATTAGGACAAAGCAGTCCTCTAGTCGGGTAAAAAAATCAGGTTGGATAAGAGTAGACCATTGAACAAACATCCAAGTTAGATATTTGGGATAACCAAACTTCAAGTTCTCCAAACCAAATTCAAGTGAATTAAGAGTTCTCAAAGTCTTGCGAGGGATAAGAATCCCATCTTAGTTACTAAGTCTTTGTACCAGTCATGCCCAAAAATGGACTCGTAATCCATTCAATTCACATGTTTGTGCCCATATCACACCTAGTAAAAAACTGTGAATTGACGAGGGATGTTTTTAGATCCACCCTTATTATTCATTCACTAATTTGTACTTTGACCAGTTTATCAAAGTGCAAAGCAAGATAGTGTTTTGAATCATTTGGACAGGGATGCCACCACAGAGATGAGACATGTTCTTCCAGTTCTAGAACATGACCATGTTCTTCCAATTTTAGAACATGAGGCTCAGGGGTTGACTGCAGTAGTTATATAGCTCTATTTTCGAGGAAGAAAATATTTTCTAAGGGGGGAAGAATGTAATAAAGTAAGTCCATGATCTAAGGGTCTGATCGGTTCACACAGATCTGAAATCAGACACCATTTGGTCATCCGTATGTATGACCAAAGATCTCGAGTTTAGACTTACTAGGAGGTCTTGTGCTCTTGTGAACAAGTGATCCACTTAGCTTAGTGGTTAAGTCTCAAGGATGTGAAGGAGGAGGTCTTGGGTTCAATCTCCATGGGGGACATGGGGAGAGTATTTTGTGCAAAGAGATCTAAAGCCTTCTAGAAGCATCCACTTGACTTAACTCGAGTTAACTGGGACACTTGGCACACATGCAATTACATGGCTGACACATGGATGGTTAGAATCCACCTGTCCAAGAAGGCAGTCCCCTGGAGAGAGCCATATATAGAGGCATTTGGTTGGGAGGAGAGTCGTCCCTCTAGCACGTGGTGGTCATTATCTTGCACACGCTTTGATCATCTGAATTTTGCTAGTTTGCTATACCTATAGAAATCTGAAATGGTGTCCTCTCTGCCCAAACTTGAGGCACCTGGTAAACATGTCTGTAAAGGCTGTATTTTGGGCAAAATGCAGCATTCCTCATTCCCAAAAGATGGTTCAGTTTGACCTAATCAAAAATTGCAACTTGTTCACAGTGATGTTTGTGGTCCTATGCATACACACTCTTTTGGAAATTATCTTTACTTCGTGACTTTCATTGATGACATTTCCAAGCATGCATGGGTATATGCATTGATAGCAAAGTCCGAAGTGTTTATGTGCTTCAAAGAGTTTTTTATTTTGGCTAAAAATCTATCAGTATGTAAAACGGGCACCCTCCATTTTGATCAAGGGGAGAATGTATGTCTTCTGATTTTAGTGCATTTATGGCTTAACGTGGGATAAAACATCAATGTACAGTGCCGTATACACCTCAAAAGAATGGAGTTTTTGAATGGAAGAACAGGTCACTCATGGAGATGGCGACGTGTATGGTCAAGAGTAAAGCTTTACCACATAGTTTTTGGTGTGAGGTTGTTATGTGTGCAGCATATGTACTTAACAAGTGTCCCACTAAAGCAGTGCAGTCTATCACTCCCTATGAGGATTGGGATGGTCATAAGCCATTTGTTGTTCACCTGCGTGTTTTTGGCTGTTTGACATATGCATTAGTGCCAGAACAACAACACAGAAAATTGGATGATAAAGCAGTGAAATGTATTTTTGTTGGGTACAGTTCTGAAAGCAAATGCTATCCTCTATATCATCCATAGATTAAATGCATATTGGTTACCCATGATGTTGTTTTTGTGGAAGATGCTATTCAGCCATTACTTTCATGTACTAAGGAGACATCAATTAGCTCCAAAGACATGTATGACACTTTGCTGCCTCTTTTTACAGGTGGACAGTCTAGTGCTAGTCCTAATGAGGCAATTTCTCAGCCTTTAATGATTTCATGTGATGATGTAGATCATTCCATTTTTTATGCAGATTTACATGATGCACTTGTTGATGAGAGAATTCATATTGAGGAGGCAAAAATTATGCCAAAATGGCTGGTGTAGACTTTGCATAAGAGCAAATTAGATGCACCTCTGTCATATCATACTCAGACTGGCTCTCATAGTGCTTCTTTTGCATCAGATTGCTATGCTATGGTTTCCTCTAGTCTGTGTGATGAGAATGAGCACGTTTCATTTGATGAAGCACAAAATTCAAAAAATTGGATGGCTGCTATGCAATCTGAATATGATGCTATAATGAAGAATGGTACCTGGTATTTATGTGACTTGCCTCCTGGTAAGAAGGCCATTGGCACTAAGTGGGTATACAAGCTAAAGCGTAAGCCTGATGGAACAACTGATAGGTATAAAGCTAGGCTTGTTGCAAAGGGTTATGCTCAAGAAAGAGGCATTACTTTTGATGAGACCTTTGGTCCTACTTGCTGAATGACTATTGTTCATAGCATCTGTCACCACGTGCTTGGTATGAAAAGATACATGCCTACCTCATTCCACATGGTTTTGAGAACAGTCCAACTGAGAGCATCTTATATATTAAGTGTGCAAATGATGTGCTTCTGATCATTGTTGTCTATGTTGATGACATGCTGCTCATTGATCCTCATGAGAAGCATATTGCTGATTTTAAGGCTGATTTGCATGCCTCAGTTGAGATGTTAGATTTGGGGCACTTCCATCATTATTTGGGCATTCAGTTTATGCAAGTTGATGGCAGAATAGCTTTGTGTCAAATGAAATATATTGACACATTATTGCAACATTTTGGTCTTGAAGACTATAAACCTACTACCACTCCTATGGAAACAGGTTTATGATTGAGTTTTCATGATGTTGGAGATGCATTTGATGTTGTTCTCTATCAGCAAGTTGTTGGATGTTTGATTTACTTATGCATTACTCGACCACATATTGATTTTGTTGTCTCACATATAAGTAGGTTTATGCATTGCCTAGGTGTCAAGCATTGGAAAGCGATTAAGCACATCTTTTGCTACTTGAGTGGTACCTGGCTACTTTGATTGTTTTATCCCAAGGAGGGATCACTACCGCCATATTTACATGCTTTCTTTGACTCTGACTGAGCTGGTTGCTATGACACTTGTGTGTCCACCAGTGGTTTTTGCTTCATGCTTGGTAGCTCATGGATATCTTGGTTGAGCAAGAAGCAGCCTACTATGGCCACTTCTAGTTGTGAGCCTAAGTATAGGGTATCTTTCACAATGATTGTTGAGTGTTTGTGGCTTAGATGCCTTATGGCTGATTTGGGTGTTGGTCATTCTTCTGCCACCACCATCTTCATTGATAGGTAGAGTGCATTGGCAGTTGCAAGGAACCATGTTCCATGCTCGCACTAAGCACATTGAGGTACACTGTCATTATGTCAGGGAGAGGTTCTCTACTGGAGAGACCAGCTTGGCATATGTGCCCACGCAGGAGAACATTGCAGAACTTTTCACGAAGGCTCTACCTAGGGAGAAGTTTGAAGCTTTCCACAAAGCTTTGGGCTTACTTCCTTTTGTGGATTGATTCCACATTGCTTGGCACTTCCTTATACATGAGTGCTAGTTCCTTGTTCACCGGATCACTCCGAGGGGGGGATTTATTGATATATTTAGGTAGTGATGTGTGTGAACACAATAGGACCATTGGGGCACTTTTTTTCCTCTTTAGGAGGTTTTTTCTCCTCAGCTTGTATATACACCTATAGCCCTAATATGTCACTTATATTTTGTACATTCTAGTGGTAATACATTCAATATTGTGTATTGTGCTCCAAGCTTCTTCTTTTTCCTTGTGTTGCTCGCATGCTTTTGCAAACCTCAAACTCCAATTATCTTGTGTCTAGTCTCTTATCTCTCTCTATTCTGTGAGTACTTTTGTGAGATTTCATTTTTGTACTATCCTTTGTGTACGTGCATCTATGAGATCTAGTCAACAGTGGTATTAGAGCCAAGGCATATCTGTGGAGGTGGTTTGTTGACATTTGATCAAGATTATCGACATCCGTTTGCGATTCTCCATCCATTACGATTGTCTGGTCTAGGTTTTCGTTTATCAACTTTGTTTTTTTCTGTTCATCGATGTGTTTTTTTTTTATTTTTTTGAATTAGTTACTGTGCATCGTGCTCACTGTGACATTGTGCTCACTGTACTCACTGTTTGTGTACTCACTATGCTCACTATACTCATTGTGCTCAGTGTGCTCACTGTACCCCTTATGCTCATTGTACTCCTTGTATCCCCTATGCTCCCTGTGCATTGTTCACTGTTCGAGTTGGGTTTGGTTATCAAGTTTGTTTATCAATTTGGTTACTCCTTTGGTTACCACAAGGCATCGACTAAGGCATAACTTTGGAATCTTTGACTTCTCTGGCACTCATGGTTCACTTTGGTTCCGTTGCCAGCCATTCGCTATGTCTGAAGAAATTCTAACTTATGAGTGGCAATAAGAGCTTCCTTATTTCCCTAGTTAGCTTAGTTATTTCTCTAGTTAGCCTACTTAGTTCCTTATTTACATAATTATTTATTTATTTATCAAAGACTCTTATGTATTTTATTTATTTATTTATTTATTTATTAATATATACACTATTGTTAAAATCCTTTTCACATGGTTAGTCCTAGGTTTTGGTTCTATATAAGGCCATGGACCCTACCCATAATACCGAGGATTTTGGTACATCACCCCTACCCGGGATACCAATTGAGAACAATTGGAGATTTTGTGACTCGACTCCAACATGCTCAAAACAAAAGAAAAGAATGTGATGCTTCTTTCCAACAAATACAGATTGATGAAAACAACATATTTAGGGTAGTGAAGGCCATTATCACCGCTCAAGAACAAGGCACATAGTCCAAGATTGGTGTGAAAACTTTTCAATTTTCGCAATTCGATGGGCCAACAGATGGCCAATTTGTTCTTTCATGGATTTCCTAATTTGATGACTTTTATTCTGATGAATCATATTCTGATATCGAGAAAGTGAAATTTGTTATTAATTATTTGGTGGGTAAGGCCCATTTATAGTGGAATCGTTTTCAACATAGCACTGACTGCCCCACCACATGGACCACATTTCAAGAAAAGATCAAGGAGTCTTTCCTTCTTCCCTAGTTCCACTTACATGCTTGTCGATCATGGATAATTCTTGGATGGAAAGATGGAGATATTGTGTATATCTATACTAAATGTTTTTGGCAACGACTACTACTTATTCATTTGCTTGAAACGATTCCCAAAGATACCTTGCAACAAAAGTATGAAGACGGTTTGGAGATGGAAATCCAAGCCAAGCTCAACAGAGTACATCCCACGATTCTCTATGAAGCTATTTCTTTTGCACATGATGCTGAGAAGGAGTTTCAATCCATCACCAAGTCCATCCCCTTACAACAAACGCATCAACAACAACAACAACAACTAATCAAGCCCAATTTTCCTTTCCAACATCCTTTCACTTCTTTCTCTTCCCCTACTTTTCAATGCCCACCTACTTTTTAGCACCCTCCTCAATCCAATTTCACACCCGTTCACAAGCCAACCCCCTTACATCCTACCAAACCTCCAACCCTTCAAACTACCATGGTGGATGCTCAACAAAAGAGGCCCCGTATCGCGTGCTAGCATTGAGGTAAGTTTGGTCATATTAAAGCTAAATGTAGGTTGTGAACTAATGACATGAAGCCTATTGGAGCTCAAATACACAGCATGGAGGTGATTATGAAGACACTCAACCTATTGGACCGAAGAAGCACTTGAAAAGGATCTAAGTACCTTGGGTAACTAAATTTCTATTCATTCTTTACTTTGCATGCAAGGTACTATTAATGATAAAGTTGTTAATAGTTTACATGATGATGGTAGTTTGCATGATTTTATTTCTTATACACTAGTACAAAATCTTCAATTACATCCACTTCCTTCTATGTATAGAGTTAAGGCTGCATTTCAAGGAAATAGATATAATGTTACAAGTGAAGTGCATAACATTCAGATTTGTATAGGTTCATACATAGATGAATCACATTCTTAATTGCTCCTTTGCAGTACTTGGTATGCCTTTTCTTCATCATTATAATTCATTTTGTCTATAGTGAGAATGATCATGACCATGCAAATCATTTAACAACAGTATTTAATTTATTACACAAAAAAAACTTTATGCCAATCTTGAAAAGAGTTATTTTTTCCAAAAAGAATTAGAGTATTTAGAACATATTGTTTCTAGTCAAGGCATTCATGTAGATCCAAAGAAAGTTAAGGTAATTGAAGAATGGTTTGTACCTCAATCTATGAATGATGTCCGTTCTTTTCTAAGATTAGCTAGTTTTTATAGAAAGTTTGTAAAAGGTTTTTCTTATTTAGCATTTCCACTCACATTATTATTGAAGAAAATTTTAAAATTTTCCATGGGGATTAGCACAAAAATACTCTTTTGAAAAACTCAAACATGCACTTTCTCATGCACCTATTTTGCAATTACCAGATTTTACACAACCTTTCCATGTAGTTATAGATGATAGTGGTTTAGGTATAGGTGGTTTATTAATGCAAAATGACTATCCTATTGCATTTGAAAGTAGGAAAATTGAACCTTCTGGAAAGAATTATAGCACATATGATAAGGAAATTTTAGCTATAGTGCATGCTTTAAAAATTTGGAAACATTACCTTGTGGGTTTTGAATTTATAATCAAAACAAACCAACATGCTATTAAGCATTTACTAAATCAAACATTGATTTCTAACAGATACATTAAATGGGCCTCATTCATACAAAATTTTTAGCCTATGGTTCAATATCAATCTGGCAAAGCTAATGTTGTAGCTGATTCCCTTAGTTGCCTTTCCATCCCCACAAACAAATGTTGTTTCAACTGATAATATTTCTATTGTTCATATTCATTCATTTCATGACATGATTCTTACTTATGCATTTGATTTGTATTTTTCACAAACACAGAATGCTTTCAATAATTCTACAACATTTAGTGAGGATCACTGCACTTTTCATAGTGGATTCTTGTGTTTCCAACACAAAGGTAAAGTACGAATAGTACTATTTTATATCTATTGCGTTGTTATTCTTTAGATAATCCAAGAAATTGGGATGAGAAAATTCCTTTATTACAATTTGCATATAATAATGCAACACATACCACTATTGGACGTGCACTACCACTCACTCCTATTTTAGATGATCCTCCATTACTTGAAGAGGATGTTGAAGTTTTAGTTCCAGAGAAAATCCTTGGTTATGATGTTACTATTACACACATAGGTAACCAATATCATTTAGTTAAATATAAAAATCACTCACTGGAAGAATCTCAATGTATTCATAAAACATCACTAACTCCACACTATGATCATTTGATTTTTGCATATCATTTACATTCACATTAAATTCCAGTTTTTCAATTCCATGCGTGTTTTTGTTAAAAATAAAGATGTAAGGTCGTATATATTTTTGCAAAAAGGATTTTCTTCAAGTATAAGGAAAATACAAAAATGAAAAATCCAAGCATTTACTTCAGCAAGTAGTGGAGGCCAAAAGAGAATCAATCAAAAGAGAATCAAATCCAAAAACTGAACTGTAAGAGGAGTGGTTGTCCAAAGTAGTGGAAGAGTTATGGAGAAGAGCTCTCAAACTCATCATGAGAGTTTTTGGTCACTTGGCTATAAAAGAGGCAAGGGAACACACTCAAGAATAGAGGAAGAAGGCATGGAAGTCCCCTTGTAGCTAGTTCATTTGGTTTGAGTCATTTCATTCTCTTCACTCTCATAGACTATGTCTAGTCGCATACCCATTTTTGGGTAGTCTGCTTGTGAGAGTAATATCTCTCAATATATGTATCCAATTTTAGAGTTTAAACATTTGTTGAAAAACTTATCTCGAGATCAAATTCTTTATGCTCTGTGAGTTATTAAGTTTTTAGTGAACTCTAGTTTTCCACTTAACTGAGTGGACAGGTAGCCTATTTTGCGACAAAGACTTGCAACCCAAAACTACTCCAAATTGAGTGTTTCATAGCTCATTTGAAAGATATAAGTGTCTAGTTTGAGTGAGCAAAGTTTCAAGTTCATTGCATTTTTTATTTGGTACCAGTTCTCATTTGAAGGTTTAGCTATTGGAAAAAGTCTTGATCCTGAGAAGGTCTTCTACACTTTCCGCTACGAATAGTAGAGGAATTCTCCAACAATTGGTATCAGAGCATTGGAGTTTGAAGAGGCAAAGCATTGGATCTGACGTGAAGCAAAGGAGAATCTACAACTCAAGGGGGAGCTTCGTAAAGACAAGGAAGAGCGCCACAACATACTTGAGGTAAACTTCAATCTTAGAAGTTTTCAATGGCTGATTTAGGATAACAAGTTGAGAAGTTAGACAAAGACAATTTTCAGTCTTGGAGGTATAGAATGACAAATTACCTTAAAGGTAAAGGTTTATGGAGTCTAGTTACTGGAGATGATCCATGACCGGTGGACCTTCAAGATCCCAACATTACTCCGGCACAAAGGAGACAATTTGCTGATTGGGAAGAGAGGAATCGAAGGGTGATGTTCCTCATCTCACAAGTTATTTCTAACAATATGATTGGTCATGTGCAAAGCTTAGAAAATAGCCAAGGAAGTTTGGGAAGCATTAGAGAAGGTATATGCTACCTCAACAAGGTCTCGAAGGATGCAACTCGAGAACAAGCTCAACAACATGAAGAAAAGCTCAAACCAAAGCATTAGTGAGTATACATTGAGGATCAAGGAGCTTCGAGATCAGCTAGCATCAGTTGGATGCAAGATAGAAGAGGAAGACATCATCCAAACAGCCCTCAATGGCTTGAGGAGTGAAGAAAAGTGGAAGCCCCTCATCACAAACATTCTTTATAGAGATCATCTCCCAACATTCAACGAGATTATACCAAATCTTGTGGCTGAAGAGGTTGCTCAACAAGGAGAAGGCAACAAAGGTAAGGACACCCATAGTCAAATGTTATATGCAGGTCGAGGTAGAGGAAGGAACTCAAGAGGAGGCTCGAGAGGAAGAGGAAGAAGCTACAACAACACAAATTTCAGCCAACACAACCTGGAGGACAACAAGGACAACTCAAATGACAACACACATGGAAGAGGTCGAGGAAGAAATAGAGGAAGAGGTCGAGGTTCATACAATCCTCATAAAGGTATGGCATGCTATCATTGTGGTAAACTAGGAAATTATGCAAATGATTGTTGGTAAAAGAATGGAAGGCTGAATGGAGGCAATCAAAGGAGCCAAAATAACTATGCGAGTACATCAAGTGAAGGAGACAAGCAAACCATGCTTGCCATGAAGCATGACTACAACAACTCGAGAAGTGATGATAAAAAATGGTTCATAGATTCAGGTTGCAACAACCATATGACATGCCAAGGAGATTTATTCACAAAGCTACAAGCTCCAAGTGGAAAAGGATGTGTGGAGACCAGTGATGAAACTCAACACACAATTGAGCATGTTGGAGATATCAAGTTTGGAGACAAGAAGGTATTGGCTGATGTTCTTCATGTTCCTACTATTGCAAAGAATTTGATTTCAGTAGTACAAATGGTAGATAAAGGATATCATGTTATCTTCAATGAAAAAGGTTGCTTTATAAAGAATCCAAAAGAAGGATTCAAGGTCATTGCTCAAGGAAGGAAAGAAGGTAGGATGTTCACTTTGGACATTCAACAACCACATGGAAAGGTGATGTATATTCAATTTGGAAACAAGAGGATTTTTGAAATCGATTTGTGGCACAAAAGGTTTGGACATATCAACATTCCCAAGCTCAAGGACATGAGCAACCATGAAGTGGTAAGAGGTCTTCCAAGTTTCAATGATGTTGGACTACATGAGTTTTGTGAAGCATGCCAACTAGGAAAGCAAACTTGACAACCATTCAAGAAGAGCAACTATGTGGCAAGGAATGTCCTCGGCTTGATACACACGGATGTATGGGGACCATCACAACAGCCATCAGTGGCTGGTAATAGATATTTTGTCACTTTTATTGATGATCATTCAAGAAAAGTATGGATGTTTTGCATAAAACAAAGATCAGATGTGTTCTCCATGTTCAAGAGATTTAAAGCACAAGTAGAAAAGGAAACAAGACGCTACATAAAGACCTTGAGGTCCGATGGAGGAGGAGAATATTTCTCCAAAGAATTTTCAGATTTACTTCATGAAAATGGCATCAAGCGACAATTTACATGTAGGTATACACCTCAACAAAATGGAATAGCTGAAAGGAAAAATAGACATATCATAGAAGTTGCAAGATGCATGCTCAACGAGATGAAGGTGCCACTAATATATTGGGCTAAAGCAACTAGTACGGCTATTTATTTGATGAACAAGTGTACAACGGCTGGAGAGCATAATCTTACTCCCGAGGAGGTTTATTCCGATAAGAAACCTGACCTTACACATCTCAAAGTTTTTGGATGTGTGTGTTATGTTCACATCCCTCAAGAACTAAGGACAAAGATGGAGGCAAGATCAGAAAAATGTATTTTCATTGGATATTCATCGGAGCAAAAGGGATACAGGTGCTACAATTCGGTGACAAAGGAGCTACAAGTCTCATGAGATGTGGTATTTGA
Source organism: Ceratopteris richardii (assembly GCA_020310875.1). Classification (NCBI taxonomy): domain Eukaryota; kingdom Viridiplantae; phylum Streptophyta; class Polypodiopsida; order Polypodiales; family Pteridaceae; genus Ceratopteris; species Ceratopteris richardii. Next base: position 71,832,965 of record CM035415.1, read on the forward strand.
TGAGCTAAGACCATGGTTTGGAGACAAAGGGAAAGAGAAGATTCTTGAAGAAGATTGCGAAGATGATGGAGGTGCTATCCAAGAAGAATTTCAGCAAACAAGCACTCAAATGTCAGGTCCGAAAGCTTCTACATCACTTGGAGAAAGATCAACACAAAAGGGGAGACTAAGGAGTCATTCCTCATCACCAACATTAGGTTATGAAAGATTTGAAGCTAAAAGTGTTGCCCAAAATAGTGATTCAAATGCAAGTGAAGAAGAGTATGAAGAGGTGATTACACCATAGGTAAAGCTGAACCGATTGAAGAAGCAATATTCAAAAGGAAATGAAAGGAGGTCTTCAAGAGCAAGGTATCCAATTCAAAGGCTGAGCTATGATAGTTTTATTGCAAAGCATTTTGCATATATGACACAAGTGGTCAAAGGCAAAGAACCGGATGCATATGAAGAAGCATGTACACAAAAAGAATGGCAAGAAGCTATGCAAGAAGAGATAAAAGCTCTTAAGGACAATCACACATGGGAGCTAGTTCCAAAGGTTGAAGGTATGAAGATTGTTCCAAATAAATGGGTGTTTAAAATAAAGAGAAATGCTGATGGTTCTCTAGGTAGGCATAAAGCTACACTAGTAGCAAAAGGATTCAAGCAAACTCACTGCATCGATTATGAAGAGACTTTCAGCCCGGTTGCAAAGATGGGAACAATTAGAACCTTGATTGCAGTGACTGCAACAAGGAGATGGCCATTGTACCAACTTGACATAAAAAATGTTTTTTCTCAATGGTGAACTTCAATAAGAGGTATATATGAGTCAACCGATTGGATTTGAAGATAGAAAGCATCCAAATTTTGTTTGTAGATTGAAGAAAGCTTTGTATGGGCTGAAGCAAGCACCACATGCTTGGAATCAAAGATTGGTCAAGCACCTCACAAGGTGTGGGTATAGTACAAGTAATGCAGATCCCTCTCTCTACATGAAGAAAGAAGAAGGCAAACAGGTATATATTTGCATATACGTTGATGATCTCATCATAATAGGAAGTAATGTTACAGGAATACAAGAGATAAAAAGAAAACTCGGTAAGGAGTTTAAAATGTTAGATCTTGGTGAGCTGAAATACTTTTTAGGCATTGAGATAGTCTATGGGAAAGATGGCATTTACTTGATGCAAAGAAAGTACCTGTTGGATGTTCTTTTCATATTTGGAATGAGTGAATGCAAACCACTCACTCAACCTATGGACACAAATGTGAAGCTATGCTCAAATGATGGAGAGAAGTTACACTATGTAACTACATACAGGAGTATTATAGGTTCATTGATCTATGCTACGATCACAAGACCAGATTTGTGTTATATTGTTGGAGTTCTTTCTCAATTTATGCAAGCTCCAACAAGTGAACATTTAAATTCAGTCAAACGAGTGCTAAGATATGTGAAGCACACAGTCAATCATGCGTTGTTTTATAGATATGATGAAGAATTGCAGGTAAAGGGCTTCAGTGATGCTGATTGGGCTGGTTTGAAGGAAGATAGAAGATCCACTTCAGGTTATGTGTTCATGATAGGTAGCAAACCTATCACATGAATCTCAAAGAAGCAACCTACTGTTGCACTATCATGTACAGAAGCTCAATATAGAGGATTAGCCTTTGCAACTTGTGAAGCTATGTGGATTAAGAAGCTCTTGGCTGATTTTGATGTGTAGGTGGAGACCATTCCAATTTATGGTGACAACATGCCAAGCATTCACTTGACAAACAATCCAATGTTTCATGCACGAAGCAAGCACATATAAGTGCATTATCATTATGTTCGAGAAAAAGTTTTGAGCAAGGATGTGGATATAAAGTTCATTCAAACTAATGACCAGGTTGTAGATATGTTTACAAAGTCCTTAGATGCTTCTAAGCTAAAGAGGTTCAAGGATGACATCAACTTGTAGGATATGGCTGAAGGTGCAAGCTCACATGTGAGCTTGAGGGGGAGTGTTAAAAATAAAGAAGTAAGGTCATATATATTTTTGCAAAAAGGATTTTATTCAAGTAGAAGGAAACTACAAAACTAAAAAATGGAAGCATTTACTTCACCAAGTAATGGAGACCAAAAGAGAATCAATCAAAAGAGAATCAAATCCAAAAACTAAACTGTAAGAGGAGTGGTTGTCCAAAGTAGTGGTAGAGTTATGGAGAAGAGCTCTCAAACTCATCATGAGAGTTTTTGGTCACATGGCAAGCAAAGACACTCAACAATAGAGGAAGAAGGCACGGAAGTCCCCTTGTAGCTATTTCATTTGGTTTGAGTCATTTCGTTCTCTTCACTCTCATAGACTATGTCCAGCCACATACCCATTTTTGGGTAGTCTACTTGTGAGAGTCATATCTCTCAATATATGTATCTAATTTTAGATTTTACACATTCGTTGGAAAGCTTATCTTGAGTAATTCTTCTATCTAGAACAGTCTTATCAAATTCTTTATGGTCTGTGAGTTATTCAGTTTTTAGTGAACTCTAGCTTTTAGCTTAACTGAGTGGATAGGTAGCCTGTTTTGCAACAAAGAGTTTCCAACCCAAAACTACTTCAAATTGAGTGTTTCATAGCTCATTTTGAAAGCTATAAGTGTCTAGTTTGAGTGACCAAAGTTTCAAGTTCATTGCATTTTTCAGTTGGTACCAGTTTCCATTTGAAGGTTTAGCTGTTGGCAAAAGTCTTGATCCTGAGAAGGTCTTCTACACTTTCCACTGCGAATAGGAGAGGAATTCTCCAACAATTTTTGTATTTTCCTTCTACTTGAAGAAAATCCTTTTTGCAAAATATATACGACCTTACTTCTTTATTTTTAACAATTTTTACATGGAACATGCTTATGATTGTTCAATGATGGGACATGTGACTTGCCATCCATGTATATTTTATTCTTATCAACTGAGGTCCATTGCTCATCAACTGGGAGGCATGTTATATTTTATGGAATAATGGAATCTTATATGGATTTTATTGTCTTGAGGGTTTTAATGTCATTTGTGTTTTGATTTAACAGGTGAAGACTTATGAGGGTGTGAATGCGCATGGACTGAGGTCAGTTGCTCGTCAATTGGGAGGCATGTTATACTTTATGGAATAATGTAATGTTATATGGATTTTAATGACTTGGGGGTTTTTTGAAGATATTTAGAAGAATATTTAGAAGATAGCATTTTAGTTATTTTTCATAAAAATAATAGATCGCTTTAGAAAGTGATGTAAATAGTAGATCGCTTGAAAAGCGATGATTTTGTAAATAAAGAAAATTTTCATAAATGCATGCTTTTGGAAGCATCACCCTCATGTATCTTCTATTCAGGATGTAACGAAAAATACTTATAAATACACATGCTCTGATAGACCCATCCATCAGAGTATGTGGGGGGAGATTGTACCAAATCTTGTATCCAGTCTCTTATCTCTATCTATTCTATGAGTACTTTTGTGAGATTTTGTTTCTGTACTATTTTCTTCGTATGTGCATCTAGGAGATATGGTCAACACTTAAGGTGTGATCTCTTACACTTCTCCTACTAGTTTAGAAATTCTCGCCAACAACATATCCGTGGAAACCTAGATAAAGACCCATATTTTGTACCATTTCTCCATTTACATTCAAAAGTATGCATGCATTAGGTTACATTACATGGTCTTTCACAAGGCACATACTTTCTATCACCTATGCACATGCACTGCTTCAAGGCACCAAATATGGATGAATTTGAAGCCTCAACGTAGCTGACAAAGAAATAAAAGTCATAAATTATTATGCAATAGAATCCACATCATTCATGAAGCCTCGTGTATTAAGGACATAGGAAAAGTGCTTGGATGATGCAATTTTGCATATTCACCCACCTAGACTATGTAGAAGCCTTGTCAAGGATGACTTGATCTAAGAGGAAAAGAATGTTACATGGTGATGGTGAGGTCCACAAATTTTCTTAAAAGTTCTTTTATTTCATCGATTTCATTTACATGACCTTTGTATAAGTTAGCAACCATTGTGAAAATTCCACCAACTTTTGTACCTTGGAAGATTTGTAAATGGATGCAACATTTGTACTTATATACATTGTGATGAAGGGAAGAGTCTTCCCTCAAAAGTTTTGCACGAGAAGCACCTTTTAAAGTAGTTTCTTTTATGTTTTAGAGACTTCTAGAAATAAAAAGGCAAGGGTCTTGGAAAAGTCCTATAAAAATGCCAAGACCACACTTGTAAAGAATCTTTTTGATCGAGTAAAGTGTGAGCTCTATCTTCTTGAAAATTTTGTGTTTGTGCTTTCATGCATTTTGAGTGAAGAATTTTCTCGATTGTGAGCGTAATATACTTGATTGAAGGTGGTAGAATTGAACCTACGACTTGTGGTTTGGAGGAGTATTTCAATCATGATCATCCCATTGTGATCGCTAGTGGATGTGGGGATTTGCCTACTCTTGGATTTTTCTTGCAATCATTTTTCTTGCAATCATTATTGCCTACTCTTGGAAGGATCATTGAGCTAAAGAATTAGTGGCGTGTGGATTTTTCATACTACAACACAACGAGAAATTCATGGATGCTATCATGATGGAGTACTTCTACTAGTCAACTTGACATTCATCAATCACGTATGCTTATGCCACCAACTACAATTAGGTCGAGGTCTAATCTCCATGGATTGACAAAATAGAAGTGTTTAAACACACCATAGAATACAAGTTGAGAAGGGTCTTGGTAGAATGTCAGAGAGAAGTGTTCCCTAAATCTTGAGAAACCTAACTTCAATTGGACCAAAGCAAATCCTACATGACTTTCAATCTCAAAGACTTAAAATAGAATCATATATCTTTTCAACATAGAGCACTTTCTAAAAGAATAGATCTTAAACTTGAACTTGATCTTGGGCATCCATCATCTTTGAGTAGGTGCCCCATACCACCATACCCACTTTTATGTTGATGCAAAACTAAATGTTTCATACCATCAAGCTCACATCCATACCATTGTGTAGTGACTTTCAATTAAGCTCAATCTTTCTTAAGTTCAAAACCTTGTATTAGAAATTGATCACTGTGCCAATTTCTAATAACTTGAGCCTTTGTGATGCAACACCTTGCTCCAATGTTTAATTTTTCATGATTAAAAAAAAAAATTCATTTAAGGATAATTCATTTATCTTTGATTTTATCCTTAAGCAAACAATTAGTATTATCTTAGGCTTTCAATTGCTTGAAAAACATGATCCCATTTTACCTCATCTTGGAAAAATTCTTTTCGAGATCCAATCCTACTCAAGGCTCTACACTTTAAACCTAAATCTTTTACTTTTCATGACTTATTCATAGGTTTATGCTAGTACTTGAAAACTCTTAATCCAAACCTTCCTACTCTAGCAAGGTTTTCCAATCATAATAAGAATCATAAGCTTGTTCCAATTTTGACCAATTCTTGTTGAGCAGGTGATAGACAAAGAATTAGTCTTTATCTTAAGATATATTTCTCAATCTATAAAGCTCGTTAGCTTATCCCAAAGATTTTCTAGAGATTTCACCCTCCGGTCAAGTTTAAACACCCATTAATGCATTTTCAATTTCAAATCCAAAAAATCTCTTCAATATTGGTACAGTTTTGACTTATATTGACCAAAAGACTTAAGTATTACTATCGATGGTTCGGTGCTTAACTAGGAACTAATTGCAATTGGCTTATCTATCTTTCTTTACTCCTATCTATTCTTAAGGAATTTTAAGTATCTCAACTCTTAAGCAGATTCTAGATAACTTAGATGAGTTCTTCTAACTTGATTGATTGTTATCACCTCCAAGTTGTATGCTAAGATTAACTCTTAACCCTTTTGGAATGAGTCCATGATTAAAAAGATACTTAAAAACCTTATTGGAATGATTGCAAGGCTAATAAATACTTACCCTTATAATTAATTTTACTTCGGTTCAATTTCTTTCACTTTTACTATTTTCCTAACTATTATAGTTAGAGTGGAATTATTCTACTTTATATGCATAGCATAGTTTCACACATATTAGTATCCAACCATGTGCATGTGCATGATCGGTCACCCATGTCCGTCCCCTTTGATACACTCATTCCCTTGCCCAAATACAATGCTCAATGTAGGAATTGTGCACCTCCTTATTTGAAACTATAAGAAAATGCTCGAGACAGACATTTCTCACCCCCTTATGTACAAATGCATCTAGGTGGTTTCCTTGTGGATGAAACTCTATACAAAGTAAGATGCACTTATAGTTCACACATTTACAACAATTTCGGGTGATAAAAATTATAGTTCACACATTTACAACAATTTCGGGTGATAAAAATTAATTTTAAGTTAGAATCGGAGGCATTTCATAACCTCATCAATGAAATAGAGTCTATTACATAAGCTAAAATGTGAAGATACACTTCCATTCCATATGCCAAAAAATAGTCGACATAGCTACAAGTCCATCTCCAAAATTGTCAAAACTTGAAAAATGAACCTTGTTTCTTTGAACATAAAAGTCAAATATACTCTGAGTCTAGAAAGATTTACATCATCCTTGGAGATCTCACAACTTGAGCTTTCCATCAATCTTTTTTTTTTTTTTTGAAATCGGCCACTCATGTAAGATCAAGTACTAGGTGGTCTCTGACTTGAAACAACGATTAAAGACGCCACTTTGGAGGCTTTCCAAATGGCTTTGGTAAATAATTTCTTGAATATTAAGCTATGTTCTTGTTATTCAAAATAGAAAAACACATGTAAGACAAAAATAAGTAGCTTAAAATGGTAGCTATGTTCTTGTTATTCAAAATAAAAGAACACATGTAAGACAAATGGTAGCTTAAAATGATGAGAAAAAATGCCTTCTTGCAAGATTTTGAACTTTCTTTTGGGATGGGAAAATATTTGGCGATCTCTTCATCTCTTCTAGCTCGCATTTTTGCTTCATTGCCTACATCTTAACTCCATGAACTGGCATATATGATTTCTTCAATTATAACTTTTGTTAACCTTATCCTTTTTTGTTAAGGAAAAATAGAGGTCGGGTAGGGTTCTTGGATGGGATAACTTACGATAAACCTAAGTTTTTGGATTTTTCCTCTCTCTCTCTCGTTCTCCAATTGACAATCACTCAAAGAAACTATTATGAACTATGGAATGTGTTGAACAAGGAATTGTTAGAGAGTTAATTTATTAACGTACTAATGTGTTTTGGTATTTTTGATATAGCAGCTCAAGTTTCATGAGGAGCATGAAAGGACAAACATCAATAATCGGATTTATATTTTATATAATTTGTAAATAAACCCATGTAGAGGGTTTGATTTTTAGAAATAGTTAGTAAAATTAATGGTTACGATATGGATCGCTGTAGACCATGATTTCTATTATTAAAAGCTAAGGCTCTCTACAAAGAGACCAACTTTTATTTTCACACATGCTTTTCGAAGTTGCTCTCATGTGACCACTATTTTTGACATAATCAAAATCCTATAAATACATGCACTCTGTGGACTATTGAAACAGAGTGCATGGGGGGAGATTGCACCCAATACTGTGTATTGTCTCGTCTTCTTGCACATCTATTTTCTCTATGTGTTTTCAACATTCATAACCTTTGTGTGCACATGAGTTAAGATCCTGATAACAGTGGTATCAAAGCCCTATGCATGTCACTATGGAGGGGTCTATTTTTGTTTGTTTTGGTGATTTATCTCTCTTTCATTGTTTCTTGTTCGTGATCCGATTCCGATTACGTTTCTGTTTTTTATTCCGATTCCAATCTCAGTTTGAGTTTCAGGTTTCTATTTCAGTTTTGGTTTCTGTTTCTGTTCAAGTTCCAGAACTAGAACCTATGTTTACACCTATGTTTACTCCTTTGGCTTACTCCAAAGCATCGACTAATGCATCGACTAAGGCATAGAACTTAGGCATAACTAAGGCATTACTTTGGCATCTTTGGTACCCAAGGCTCCCTTGGCGATCGTTGGCAGTCCTTAGCTACACACAAACCAATTTTAATTTATGAGTGGAAATAAGGGGATTTATATTCACCAAGGTGGGAGGATTTGAACCCACAACCTCACTCTCACAAGGGAAGTGCTTTACTAGTACACTATCTCTTTGTGTTCTCACTCTAATTCTCTTTTCTTATATTTAACACAACTTGCATCTCTTTCTTACTTTTTCAATTCCCAAGAACAACCCTTCCTTTCACATTTTAATTCAAGCAATCCCAAAATTGCTTTTACATATCTAGCAAGAGGGTTTTGTTCTCTACATACTCATGGACCCTACGAACGCCAATGGAGGATTTCAGCAATTCACCTCTACTAGAGGCAACACTCGAGCAATAGCTAGAGCTCCTACGGCATGAACTTTGAGGCACTCAGAACGAGATTAGGCAACGCGACGAAGTACTTCAGAAGATGGAATCTGATGAAGATAACCTTATGAGGGTGGTAAAAGCAATTGTCTCTGGCCAATCGGATGGCACACATTCCAAGATTGGTGCTAAAAATTATGAGTTTTTATAGTTTGATGGCTGTTAGGATGGCCCTTTAGTTCTTTCACGGTTATCACAGTTTGATGATTTTTATACTGATGAACATATGTTGAGAGTGATTTCTACATATCATACACAAACACATTAATGTAAATCCTCCATGAACATTTCCATGCATGTGTTTTTTACATGGAACATGCTTACTTTCCTTTAGTGATGGAACATGTGACTCGCCATCCATGTTTATTATTCTTTTCTCAATTGAGATCAGTTGCTTTTTCAACTGAGGAGCTTGTTATGAATTATGGAATGTGTTGAACAAGGAATTGCTCGAGAGTTAATTTATTAATGTACTAATGTGTTTTGGTGTTTTTGATATAGTAGCTAAAGGTTTGTGAGGAGCATGAAAGGCATCAAAGGACGGACATCAATAACCAGATTTATATTCTATATAGTTTATAAATAAACCCACATAGAGGGTTTGATTTTTAGAAATAGTTGGTAAAATTAGTGGTTAGGATATAGGTCACTGTAGACCATGATTTCTGTTATTAAAAGCTAAGGCTCTCTACAAAAGAGACCAACTTTTATTTTCATGCATGCTTTTTGAAGCTGCTCTCATGTAACCACTATTTTCGACGTAATAAAAAATCCTATAAATACATGCACTTTGTGGACTGTCGAAACAGAGTGCATGGGGGGAGATTGCACCCAATACTGCATATTGTCTCATCTTCTTGCATATCTATTTTCTCTGTGTGTTTTCAACATTCATAACCTCTGTGCGTGCATGAGTTAAGATCCTGATAATAGAAAGTACTATCACTAAATCAGTTATCAATCACAAAACACTTATAGAATGCTCACTTCTTCTCTTTTATTACATACAATTAATATTTGAATGCTACACACACTTTATCTTCCCAAATTACATAAACAAAGTCACAACAACTACTACTTCTTGACCAAACAATAGAATTACTAGACCCGCATAGCCGCAATACTTTGTTACCAAATTATCATGCAATCACTGTGGTGCAAGTATGCTACTTCCTTATCGAATAAAATAAGGACTTTTGTGCAATTGCTTTATCTACTAACAGATGTCGCTACAATACTTCTTCACTTAATGAACTTCTTTACCAAATTAGACACATATTGCACAAATTACTTAAGCAGAAAGGAAATGCATAGCATGGAAACCACCAATAGATTGTAGGAAACCTTGCACCTAAATCACTACTAGCAAGAGTTTCCACTGGCACATGGCCCGCGAGGTCCTCCTCTAGTGGCCCTCATACACTTTGTATTAGATTTAACCCAAATCGATACATGTTGTATAGACCTGCCTTTTCATAAATGAATATTCATTGAAATTACAGAAATATATGTGTTTACAAAAATAAGTATGGTGGCCTAACACTCACACGCACGAAGGACCTGAACCCAAAGATGAGAACTTAGGCCATAGGGTGTCCTTCTTCATCCTTTGACTCTTCATCATTGGGAGTATGAAAGTCTTCTTTCAAGGAGTCCTTAGCTTCCTAGGAGGTGACTTGAATTTTAATGACTATCATCCTAAGCAACTTCTAGACTTGATGAGGTCAAGGAGGACTCCTTCAGGGGACTACTGGCTACTAGAGGTGACTATGAAGAGGATGGCTTGGCTTTGCACTTTGTCCAGTTGAATATCAAATTCTTCTTGTATATAAAAATCTTGCCATTTCATTCTTACACTTCTTTCTTTCGATGCATGCTTGCTAGATACATGCATCTTTAATAGCTTTCGTCTCGAGTTTTAATCAGCTCTCTAGTAAGAGTTTGCAATTGGAAAGTTTTCAGATCGAGCCAAAACAAAATTTGGTATGGAAGGAACCACCAAACTTTGAACTTACGTGCAACATGATCTGATTTAGAATTATAAAAGAGTACCAACTCTCCTTTGTTGAATACTAGTGTTTTGAGAAAATGATCATGGGTGCGAGCTTGACGGATTTGAAGATCCTGCATTGATAAGAAACTTGTTGAGAATTGAACTCACAACCTCCTAGCTAGGAGTATGATGGGCTAACCACTAGCCTCAAAAGCCATGGATGAGGATTACTTCCTTATACTCTTTCTTTAGGTATGGTTCAACCATCTCCTACTAAGCTTATGTGACATTCCTTCCCTCTTAGATTGATCATAGTCTTCAATGCTCACTTGTGGACTATTCTTTTTAACTTGGGCCCTTTCCCATGTTTGAGCGCATCGACTAGCCTCAAATTCTAGTAGCTAGACCTATTTTGGACCTATCCAGCCCACCGCTATCTGGTGCCCAAATGCCCATGCACCTTCCTTTGTTTGGCCAATTTCAGACCCAAGCATGGTTAAGTGCTTCCCAAGTGCCCATAAATGAGGTGCCTTACCTCCATCTTTCCCAAGTTCCTCAACTAGGCTCTGATACCAATGTTGGGAATTGAACTCACAACCTCTTAGCTAGGAGTATGATGGCTCAACCACTAGCCTCAAAAGCCATGGATGAGGATTACTTCCTAATCCTCTATTTTAAGGTATGGTTCAACCATCTCCTGCTAAGGTTATGTGACAAAACTTTCAAAACATTGTTAATCCAACGTATAGATTTCATCCAATTTAGTGAATAAGGAATCCTTTCGAGGAAGTTTCTGTTCTATAGCAACTCTTAAATTGGGAACAAAAATCCATTGGGGCAATGGCTTCCAAACCATAATTCGAAGGGTGTACATCTAGTGGCAACTTTATAAGTAGTATGACATGAATAACACCACAAGGAGTAACTGATCCCAATGATCTCGACAATTGACAATAAGCTTCTTTAACATAGATAGAAGGGTCTTGTTAATGCTTTCTACAAACCAATTAGCATGTGGGTAATATGAAGTTCTAAAACTTATGGATAATTTGGAAAGACAGAGTAAGGATTGTGATCAAACCATTAACAAAATGGGTATCACGATTGGAGACAATCTCTAAAGAAAGATTGAAATAGGGAAAAACATTGCAGGTTAGCAGCATACTGTAATAATCAAAGTAGTAGCCAATTCGACTGCCCAAGCATCTGCCCAATAGGTGGCATAGTCAGCACAAGTTAAAATATACCAACTATTAGTAAGGATAGTAGGGGGATTAATGGGCCCAATAAAATCGAATCCCCACTTTTGAAATAGTTCCAAAGGCAAAATGAGTTGGAGGGGGAAATGGGAGTGTGGCAAAGTTGACTGGTTCACTAGCAAGGGTCATATAGTGTTGGGTGTCCAACTACATAGTAGGCCACCATAATCCACTCTGCAGCAACTTCTTATATGTTAACTCTTTTGAAAAATGTCCACTGGTCAGGTCTGAATGAGCTAGAGATAACATCGAGGGAACTTCATGGGTCAGCACACATCAGAGCCAAGCTCCCAAAAAGTTAGAATAGTATAAATGACTAACAATGATATGAAATCTACAATTATATAAGTCCAATTTTCACAAGCCATAGTAGGAAGAGCATCAATAAGGCAGTATGTGGTAAAAAGGGTTAATAAAGTATCATAATAAGAAGCTTCCAAATCCAAAGTGACCAATGAAGCACTAGGTTGAGAAACGTAAATAGTAGGAGAGGATTCATCCACTCCCATAGGAGCTTCATCAAAATCCAACTGGGAAAGAAAATATTTCACGACATGTGAGGAACTAGGGTGATGAATGACATCATAGTCGAATTCTCGAAGTAGTAATACCGAACAAGCTAAATGCCCACCTAAATTCTACTAATGCACGAGATAAGTTAGAGTTATGGCCAACATGGAAGGTAAATTTTTGGCCTAATATGTAGTGGTGATTCTTAATGGAATAAATCAAGCCTAAGCATTCCCATTCGATAACTGAATAATAGTGCTCGATCGGGGCCAAGCAATGACTAGCATAATAAACTATTCAATCCCATTTATCATCAACTACATCAACACACTATTAAAGGCAATATCAAAAGCGTCCACAAAGACATGGAAAGGGAGGTTCTACTTCAGTGCAAGGTGCTTGACTCAAGATTTGCTTCAATGGAAGAAAACTAGTTTGAAATTCCTCTGCCTAGTGAAAATCATGAGGATCCATCATGGTTAACTGGGTAACTAGGATAGTGAGGTGTGTGAGCCAATGGAGGTGAAAATCATTCCATCAAATTTGATCAAGTGGAGGAGTCACCGAATTTGATGATTGGTGGTGGAGCTACCAGGATGTCTTGAACCTTATCAAGGTCCACTTGGATGCATTGAGGATAAATAATGTGACCCAACAACTTCCCACATGACATCGCAAAAATAGATCTAGCTAGATGGAGACATAAGTGATATTCTCAACACTTAAGAAAACTAATCCACATAAGTGGTCTAATGCTTCCACATGAGCTGGGTGAAAAGAACATGTGGCTGCAGACCACTGATCTAACACATGTTGTAAATCAATAGTGCCCAATGAGAGTAAATCTTGATTGGCTACTAGGAAGATAGTTTCTTCTTCATCTGAGAGGCCATCGAGCATGTTTATGGGCTCTGCCACATAGGGGCAAACATGGATTTCACAAGGCATGAACTCATCTAAGGGTACTATATATTTACAATGATTGCACTAGCACGCTGGATGACCAATCCTGTAGAACCTTAGCCTGCTTTAGCCAGGGTCTACCAAAAAGGAGATTATAGTTGAGGCTTGATTCAGGTAAATTAAGGACAACAAAGGACATATGAAAAATTGCACCCAAGAGTGCAATGGAAATATTACGGAGCAACCCCACTAGATGAAATTTGGACTGATTGGCCATCATTACAAAGAATTTGACACATTCAATATTAGTCCATCCCAATTTCTTACGTAATGCCACAGTGGCAAAATTAACTCCCAAACCACCATCAATTAATACCTAAGAAATATGGTGATTCTTATACTATAGTGATAAGGGGGACCACATGGTCAACATTTGAATTGGGTTATGGATGGATAGTTTCCATGGAAGGTATTGGAACATGTTCAAATCCTATATGTTGAAATTGTTGTCAAACTCCAAGAACTAAGGTAAGTGGTTAGCCTAATGGCAAGATAGTGGGTGCAGTGAGAATATCCCATGCAGTAGTGTTCACACGCTCTTCTGGTGGTGCTTCCTTATTAGGCATTAGTGCAAGTATGACTTTCAATGACACATAAGGTTTTGGTTCCTTAATTGGCTTAGGTGAGGGGAAAATTGGGGCTTTTGTCTGATCCCACTTAGTGGCTTTTGCCATCATACATTGTTGTTCCTTAAAGCCTAGTTCAAATACCTCTGCAATGAGTTGCACAACTTGTCCCAATGGATTTGTACAATGGTAATTTGTGCTTCAGCTGGTGTTATGATTACCATATTTGTCATCCGGCTTTGCCTTTCCTTCTTTCGCTTATCATACTCCTATGCATCTTTGCAGTGCCTTTGTATATGTTCTAATTCACCACAAAAATGACAACAGATCTATATTCTTCGATTGTTTGAGTTTAGAATTCCTTGATTCCATTGCACAAGATTGTAGTTCCCTGGATTGTGAGATCCAAAAGAAGGATACGTAGAATATGGAGAATTGCACAAATGGGGTGGGACATATTAGTTGAAGGTTCTCCAAGTTCGTGCATCACTACATTGACTGTCAATTGATTAATTGACAGTCAATTGATTCTGTGTTTTACCATTAATTGCACAATATATCTAATTTAAAGTGCAATTACTACAATGTGTCTCGGTATCTTACATTTGGTACATAACACTTTCTTCAACTGATTATCATTGTTGACCTTTGCGATTTTCTAAGAGGACCAATGTACATCTTTTGCAATACCTCCCAGTTTGTGTTCTGATTGCACAACCATATCAATCACCTCATCCAACTTCATCATTCCTATGCACTGAACAATCATAATTTTTCTCAACTGCGGATTCAACCCATTGATGAACCACTTAGATCTGATTACATCCATAGGTAATGCATTCTGTGCTAGAATTTGTTGGAGGTGTGTATGAAAAGTGGTAGCATAATCCTATACCGTCTAACGAGGAGTATGTTTATTATTTTGTAAAAAATCAAAGACTTGAGCAGGTGCTTTCTTCAAGTGAAAATGTTGCAAGAAAGTTTCTTTGACTATTGCATAGATTTGAAAGTGGTCCATGTCAAATTCTGTTAAACACCTGATTGCTTCATTCACAAGGGTTGCATGAAACACCCTGGCTTTCTATTGTTCTGCACTAGGTAGATTATGGAAACTTTTTAAAACACTATAACTTCAAATTCCCTAACATGAGCATCTCGATCATCATCTAGAAATCCACCAAATTTTGCATAGGATATCCCTCCTGGGACTGATCTTCACAAGGTTAAATCTTTGCTTGCCATCATTGTAGGACTAATTGTTCCATAGCATCCACCACTTCTTCGGAGCCAGAAATTGTTGAGGAAATTGTGTGAAAGTATGCTCGGATTGTGATGAATTCGGTAAGGGTGGTTTTGATGCCACTCGTTAGTAACTTCTATGTTTGGTCTGCTGATCGATTTCCCAAAAGTCTAGAAATTGCAAAAAAAATCCACTATCTCATACTACCAAGGTTTGGGTTGAATAGTTTTTCATGGAATATTTTCCTTAGAGGTTATGGTTTGTAAAATGGTCAACAAATGGAACAGGCTGCATGTTCACCTATCACTCTGGAGGTCTTATCAGATGCTTCTGAAACAATTTCTAGTTCAATAGTTGCTAGCTTTTCTTGAGCCGTAATAATGCCAAGAGACAAAATTTCTTTACACTCTGCTACGATCTTCAGTATCAAATCTATACTTAATTGAATTGCCTATTCTATTGTGGTCTTTGTCAATTTTGGAACACCTAAACAACTTGTCACTGGCAAGGTTGTTTATCTTCCTTGTACTTCAGATAATGCTCACTAGGCTGCAATACACACATGCATTATTCTTCTTCACTGTATCTCAGTACTGGTATGTGGTCTGTAGAAAACCACTCCCCAGCAAGATTGCCAATGTTAACCTTACCACTCAGGTTAAGGAAAGATAGAGGTCAGGCATGTTTCTTAGGTGGGATAACTAAGGATAGACCTAAGTTTTTGGATTTTTCCTCTCTCTCTCTCTCTAGTTCTTTGATTGACAAGACTTCGAACAAACTACTATCACTGAATCAATTATCAATAACAAAACACTTACAAAATGCTCAATTTTGCTTTTTTAGTGCATACAGTCAATATTCAAACACACTGCACACTTTGTCTTCCCAAATTACATAAATAGAGTTGCAATGGGTATTACTTCTTTATTGAACATTGGAATTACCTACACATCTACAATACTTCCTTATTGAATTAACAGACAATCACTCTGACGCAAGTATGCTACTTCCTTACCGAATACAATAAGGACTTTTGTGCAATTACTTTACCAACTAATAGACTGCACTACATTACTTATTCACTTAATCAACTTCTTACCGAATTAGACATAGACTACACATTACTTAGCCAAAAAGGAAATACATAATAGAGAAAACAACACTAGATTGCAACACTAGATTGCAAAAAACCTTGTGCTCAAATCACCGTTAACAAGAGATTCCACTAGCATAGAGCCCACCGGATCCTCCTCTAGCGGCCCTCATACACTTTGTATTAGATTTACCCAAAAAGTTACATGTTGTATAGTCCTACCTTTTTTATCAAGACTGTTCACTGAAATTACATCAAAATTACAAAAATATATATGTTTACAAAAATAAGGCCGGTGGCCTAACACTTTGTTATTTCTCCTTACATTCCATTCATGCACATAATGCATTAACATATAAACAAAGCTAAAAAGATTGAGCACATACAATTGAATTTAAGCATGTGCAAACACATGCGTGTCTCTACGTGCAACATTCATACTTCCATAACTAAACCAAGTAATGCATATGCTTTTATTTTTCATTGCCCTTGACACATAGAAGGATAACTAAATTAGAAGTGATACATGTGAAGAAATAAATTGACTTACTATTGAAACCTAGCGTTAAACTATTGTACGCAAAACATTTGCTATATATATGCAGAAGTTACTTACTTCACATCATGGATTGTTTCCCACTTAAATGAGGAAAAGTCAATACTTACATGATCTTTGCCACTTAAATGAGTAAGCCAATACTTATGAAATTAGAGAGTAAGAATTGAAAAAGGGGAAACAAAAATCAATTTACCATTATTTTCGTCAATTCACCATTATTCTCATTTTTTTATATTTAGTAAATAATCATACTTTTTTCGTGTATATATATATATGTGTGTGTGTGTCTGTGTGTGTGCGTGCATGTGTGTATGTGTACATGCGTGGAGGGAGGAGGTTTGAAACAAATTAAGAGTATGTGTTTTGTCTAGTCAACATGCTAAATACTTGTTACATCGCCTTATGTGAATACTACATTGCAAGCATGTAATAAAGTAAGTCTATGATCTAAGGGTTTAGTCGGTTCACACAGATTTGAAATCGGACATCGTTTGGTCACTCATGTGTATGGCCAAAGACCTCGAGACTATATTTAACCACTAGGCTAAGTGGATCACTTGTTTAAGAGAGCACACTTTCTAGAGTTCGGTACACTCTAGAACAGTGAAGTTATGAATTGCTCATAAGATTGACAATTCCCAATAATTTTTAGCTAAAGTCTTTGAGAAAAGTGTCCTCAGTTGGACAAATTTTCATTTTGAATTTGACTTGATCAAGTTATAGTATGGTCAACCCAAAGTAAACGGTAATATTTCTCCTACAGTTTACATAGGATTTTATAAGCCCATTAGATCAAAGTAGTCCTCGAGTTGGGTGAAAAGTAAATGTTGGTTGAAACTAAGCCATTATACAAATATCCAAGTTTGATGTTTGAATCAATTACACTTCAAGTTTTCCAAATCAAATTCAAGTGAATCAAGAGTTCTCAAAGTCTTGATAGGGATCAGAATCCCACCTTAGTTACTAAGTCCATGCACTAGTCATGCCCATAAATGGACTATAATTTGAATCCACCCAGTTCATATGTTCATGCCCAGATTTCACCTAGTAAAAACTATGAATTCACCAGGGATGTTTTTAGATCCACCCTTAGTATTCATTCACTACTTTGTACTTTGACCAATTCATTAAACTACAAAGCAAGATGGTGCTTTGAGTCATTTGGGCAGGGATCCCACCACAGAGATGAGACATGTTCTTTCAGTTTTAGAACATGAGGCTTGGGGGTTGCCTATGATTATTATATATAGCTTTATTTTCAAGGACAAAAATCTTTCCCAAGGGATGAAGAATTTGAGTAAGTCTATGATTGAAGGGTCCAACTGGTAGAGATAGATCTGAAATCGGACACCGTTGGTCACTCATGTGTATGGCCAAAGATCTCGAGACTAGACTTAAGCATAATTTCATGTGTGCTCTTAAACAAGTGATCCACTTAGCCTACACTACTAGAAATAGGGGGGCATAGCGATGCCTCCGAATGAAAAAAAGCAGGTCTCGTCGCTTATGCAATGCTAGCATCACATAAGCGATGAGCCTTTTTTAATTAAAAAAAAGGTTGGGTCGTCGCATAAGCATTGCATAGCATCGCTTATGCGATGCTAAAAATATGCATCGCAAAGAGCGTCGCTATCCAGTGATGCTTTTAACGATGTTGGCAAAATGTATGCGATGTTGGAGCATCGCATACACAATGTCTTGGTATTCCAGAGCGACGCATAAGCGATGCTCTAGAATGTTAAAAAAAATCAATTTCTCCCGACACATTTGTGCCAGCATTAGGACAAGAGAGAGAGAGAGAGAGATCAACACGGTACTAGCACACACACATCTTTTGAAGCAAGGTACGCACACACACACATAGACACACATACATATGCATACACACACATATATATGCACATAGACACACACACATACACATAGACACACACATACACACACACATACACACATAGACACACACACATACACACATAGATACACACACATACAAACTTACACACACACATACACACATAGATACACACACATACAAACTTACACACACACATCCACACACATTTCCACACACACATACACATGCATACACACATATATATACACATACACATGTACATGCACACAAACACACATAGATACACACACATAGACACATACACACACATACACACACATACATACAGATTTACACACACACATGTACACACTAATTTAAATACACATGCATACACACACACATATATATACACACATAGACACATGCATACACACATAGACATACACACATACACACACACACATGCACATACACACACATATACACACACACATAGACACATACGCACTTACACACACACACACACATTTACACACACATACACATGCATACAGACATATATATAGATGCACACATATATACACACATACACACACATACACACATAGACACACACACACACACATAGACACACACATATAGACACATACACACACATTGCATACGCACACACATGTAGAGAGACATAGACACACACATACACATACATGCATACATATGCATACATAATGTATGCATATGCATACTTACATACTTACATGCATACACACACATACACACACATGCATACATATGCATACATAATGCACATGCATATGCATACATAATGCACATGCATATGCATACATACATGCTTACATGCATACACACACATACACATGCATACACACATATATATGCATACACACACACATAGAGAGACATACACACACATACATGCATACATATGCATACATAATGCATATGCATATGCATACATACATACTTACATGCATACACACACATGCAAACATATGCGTACATAATGCACATGCATATGGATACATACATGCTTACATGCATACACACACACGTAGAGAGACATACACACACATACACATACATGCATACATAATGCATACGCATATGCATATACATACATAATGTATATGCATATGCATACATACATACTTACATGCATACACACACATACACACACATGCATACATATGCATACATAATGCACATGCATATGTACACATACATGCTTACATGCATACACACATATATATTCAAACACACACATGTAGAGAGACATGCACACACACATACACATACATGCATACATAATGCATATGCATATGCATACATAATGCATACACACATACACACACATGCATACATAATGCACATGCATATGCATACATACATGCTTACATGCATACACACACATACACATGCATATGCATACATACATGCTTACATGCATACACACACATACACATACATACACACATATAAATATGCATACACACACACTTAGAGAGACATACACACACACATACACATACATGAATACATATGCATATGCATACATACATACTTACATGCATACACACACATACACACACATGCATACATATGCATACATAATGCACATGCATATGTATACATACATGCTTACATGCATACACACACATACACATGCATATACATATATATATGCATACACACACATAAGAGACATACACACACACATACCCATACATGCATACATAATGCATATGTATATGCATACATACATACTTACATGCATACACACACATACACACACATGCATACATATGCATACATAATGCACATGCATATGCATACACACATGCTTACATGCATACACACATACACATATACACATATCTATGCATACACACACACGTAGAGAGACATACACACATACACATACATGCATACATAATGCATATGCATATGCATACATAATACTTACATACATACACACACATGCATACATAATGCACATGCATATGCATACATACATGCTTACATGCACACACACACACATACACATGAATACACACATACACCCATAGACAAACACACACATACACACACATATATGCATACACACACACATACACATACATTCATAAATATGCATACATAATGCATATGCATATGCATATGCATACATACATACTTGCATGCATACACACACATACGCACACATATGCATACATAATGCACATGCATATGCATAGATACATGCATACATATACACACACATAGACACATACACACACATATACACACATATACACACAGATCTACACACACATACACATGCATACACACACACATGTACACAGACATACACGCACACATACACACATAGATACATACACAAATAATGCATATGCATATGCATAAATACATACTTACATGCATACACACACATATGCATACATAATGCACATGCATATGCATACATAATGCACATGCATATGCATACATACATGCATACACATACACACATAGACACATTCATACACACATAGACACATACACACACATAAACACATACACACTCATAGACACATACACACTTACACACACACACACATCGAGACACATTTACACACACACATACACATGCATACAGACACATATACATAGATACACATGTATATACACACATAAACACACACATACACACATAGACACATACACACACATATATGCATACACACACACACGTAGAGAGACATACACACACATACACATACATGCATACATATGCATACACACACACATGTAGAGAGACATACACACACATGCATACATAATGCACATGCATATGCCTACATACATGCTTACATGCATACACACACATACATATACACACATGGACACATACACACACACACGTAGAGAGAGACACACACACATACACACATATATATGCATACACACACATAAAGAGACATACACACCCATACACATACACACACATACACAAACACACTTACACATGCATACACATAAACATACACACATAGACACACACACACATACACATATAGACACATACAAACTTACACACACACACAGCGTGCTTGCAGAAACTCGTGCAACTCGAGAGCTAGGCCATCACGGAATGTGGTGATGTTTGCTAGTGCTTCCATGGCAAGCAACAGAAAGCGAATGCAAAAGACAGCAAGGAAAACACAAAGCGCAAGTAGACAATAGCAGAAAAGAGGGTGAAGAACGTGATTAAGTAAAAACACCGCATGGAAACGTGGGTAGAAAATGCAATCATCACCAGTGTTTAGGAACATGCATGCATAATGATGGCATTCACGCATTAACAAAATCCCAAATGTGTAGTGCAGCGGCTAATCATGGTTATGTAATAAAACGGGAATTTTACAGTCAAACGATCAACCAGAACACGGGGAAGGGAAATAGAAGTTAGGCGACAAAACCAACATAAACCAAATGAATTATAAAAATTAACAACCAGTAATTAAGATGAAGGAGTCGTGTCATAATACGGACAAAGTCTCGACCCATTGATGGGTTCATGAAGAAGAGTACCATTTAAAGTGGATAACCGAAAAGTAGCGGGTCCGACCTGATCTACAATATGGTAATGAACAAACCATTGAAGTTTGAACTTGCCCATTGAACAATTAGACTTAGCATTATAGAACAGAACTAATTGTCCTTTGGTAAAAACGAGAGTTCGGAGAAATCGATCATGTGTTTTAGCTTGCCTCAGTCGCACTTCTTATAGCATCAAAAAACTTTCCAGGTGTTGTTCGTCCAAGGACCGCAACACATCCAATCAGAAAGGAAAGGACTCTTCCAGTAATAGCTTATGATCTAGTACCACTCTTCGACTAGGTACCACCAACTCCATGGGTGCAATGGCCTCCAGCCCATATGCCAATTTAAAAGGCATATTTCCTGTAGCTACTTTGTAAGTAGTACGGTAAGCCCATAGGACCGAAGGAAGGAATTGATCCCAACGCTCTGAACATTCCAGCACTAGTTTTCAAAGCATGTTAAGAAGGGTTTTATTGGTGCTTTCAACAAGTCCATTGGCATGAGGATAATACGGTGAGCTAAATTTATGGACAATCTTGAGGGTGCGGGTAAGCGCTTGCATCAAAGAATTAACAAAATGTGTGCCTTGATCCAAAACAATCTCTAAGGGAAGACCGAAGCGAGGAGAAACATCAGTCATCAAACATTTGACCACCATCGATGCAGTGGCGGACCTTAAAGCCTAGGCTTCAGCCCACCGAGTCGCATAATCAGTATAGGTGAGTATATATTGATGATTAGTGACCGTAACAGGAGGGGTAATAGGTCCAATGAAGTCCAAGCCCCACTTTTGAAAAGGCTCAAGGGGAGAGACACACTGTAGTGGAAATGATGTCGTTGTAAGGGCTGCCCAGATCATTGGCAAGCATCACATTGTTTGACAGAAGCAGCAATGTCATGCTGCATAGTGGGCCACCATAAGCCACTGTGTAGAACTTTTTGGCAAGTAAGATCTACCGAAAAAAACCACCGAAAGGAGTATAATGGACCATGTCAATAATCGAAGGAACTTCATGTGGAGGGATACACCATAAGAGCGCACCAGATGGATCCATGTAATACAACTGTCCTACAATGATCTGAAATCGTCGACTATACATTGCCAATTTACAGTGATCAGAAGTAGAAGTATTAGTTGGGGAGCTTCCACTAGTGAGAAAAATCATAAGAGTATCATAATACGAAGGTGCCATAGGGAGCTCCTGACAATCATCCTCGATCGAATCAGTCATGTAGATAGCAGGGATAGTATCACCAATTCTATCGGGAAGTTCACTGGAATCAAGCCGAGATAAGAAATCAACCAGAGCATGTGCTGACCCCAGACAATTTACAACCTCATAATCAAATTCTTGCTTACTTTGGAGATTTTGAAGTTCCTGGCTTAGGAATGCTTGCATGCATTCACTATTATATGCTACAAAAGTAGAAACATCATTTTTTTCTTTAAATGTAAATAAAAATGGAAGTCCTTACCTGATCATTACCTCTTTCTCTCTTTAAATTCTCTCTCTCTCTCTCTCTCTCTCTCTCTCTCTCTCTCTCTCTCTCTCTTTATTGCAAGTTATTCAAAAAGCTAACCAAGCAAAAAATATGGCTAACTATTGTAAGTACAATTTCCATTTTTTGTATATCATTTGAATTGTGTTATTTTCATTAGTTACTCATACTTATTGATATGCACATATACACTTATACATGATGAAGATGCACATTCACACATATACACATATACACAATGCACATACACACACATACATGTGCACATACACTTACACATACACACACATACACATGCATATGCACAAAAATTTCTACAACCACATAAAAAGACTTGCATGCATGCATTATTGCATATATATATACATATACACACATTAACATATACTTAAATACATGTATATGCGCATCCACATGCATGCACATGGATGCAAATGGAAATGCATCGACACACACATGCATGTTTCATACATATACACATCCATATACATACACTTGTATATGTTTCTACACATACACATACATATGCACATATGTATATATACACACATATACACATATATATGCACATACATACACACACATATACACATACACACACATGCACATATGTACATATACACATATACATGCACATACACACATATAGACATGCACTTACACTTACACATATACATGCACATACATATACACACACATACACATGCACATGCACATACACATATACACACATATACACTTACACATGCACATGCACGTACATACATATACACACACATGCATGCACATGCACATACACATACATACACATATACACTTACACATGCACATGCACATGCACATACATGCATATACACATATACATATGTACATACATTCATATACACACATATTACACACATATACATGCACATATGTACACACACATATACATGCACATACGTACACACATATGAATGAATTATATAATTAAAGTACTAAAATATATGCTTAATATAAACAATACTAACAACCAATAGAACAAAACTTTGCATTACTTAATACCATACACACAATTCCAAACATAACTGAAATGAACAATATATAGATTATATATATATATATATATATATATATATATATATATATATATATATATATCAATGTAAATACATATCCAATGTCATAATCAAGAATCCTAATCATCATCATCATGATCATCATCATGATCATCCTCATCCTCATCCTCATCCTCATCCTCATCCTCATCATCATGATCACCCTGTGATGATCGAGATCGTCCCTCCTCTGTCTGTCTCTCCACCTCATCCATATCTGCCTCTCCATAATACTCGTGTATTACATATAACAAACATAAATAAGTAAAACAATTAAAACCTCCATAAAAATAAAATAATTATATAAAATTTAACAATACTCACAAAGGCATCTGGATGATCTCACATATACTCGCTCAAATGTAGATATCCAAAATGTGTAGCATACTCGATCTCATGTTTCATAGGATATCAGCCATGATCCTTTTGTTGCATTGAAACAAATAAAAAAGACTATTTTCTTGCATTTTAACTTAAAAAAATATATACTCACAATAACACATATACTTACAAATGTAGCTACAAAACCATGATGGCCCATTTGGCCTAGGTGCGATGTGTGGTCCAACTCAACTCTTTTCTTTGCAGCAAGCTCAAAAAAATGCATAAATTAAATGTATAAAATTACTAAAATATATGAAAATTATAAATATAAACTATTAATTTGTATAACTTCTCCTGAGGAAATGACTCCTAAAGACATAGTTGTCTACGAAAAACTGCCACATCTCAGGTGGTATGTTAGGTCATCTCTTATTTTTTTCCACCATACAATATCTCCTGTTAATTTACTCTCAAACAGAAAAAAGAATCAGAATACATACACATATATACACACATACACATACCCACATACACATATACATGCAAACATATACACATACATATATGCATACATATACACATATACAGACATATAACATAAACACACATATACATATCCACATATATACATACACACATACACATGCATGCATATACACTCATTCATACAAAATACATGCATGTATCCCACAATAAAGTGTATTTGTGTATATGTGAATATGTGTGTATGTGTAAATGTGCATATGTGAATATGTGTGTATGTGTAAATATGTATATGTGAATGTTTATGTATGTAAATAATCATATTATTAATATCAAATACCACTATTTGTAGATTCCGATCAATCAGATGGAACTCCACCACCGTCTCATAATCGTGCAAGGACTATATATTGGAAGTATATCAAACATTTAATTTTAAATATATTTGATAGATACATAACTAATATATTGTTTTGTTTCTTGTTATAATCAGATTCTGATCAATAGAGGGCACATCCACCACCTCCTACCCATGCAACGACTTCACATGTATACATGCATGTCCTAACGATTGTATTTTATATAGAGGTGAATATGCAGGCTCTTTGACATGTCCCAAATGTCAATCTCCTTGATATAAGGACGAAGAAGGTAAAATCCCAAAAAAGGTATTGAGACATTTTCCATTGGCTCCATGGATTAGACATATGTTTCAAAGCCGTGAATTATCAAAGCTTTTGACATGGGGACATGATCATAAAAGTACTGATGGAATAATCAGAATTCCTCATGATAGTGATGCTTTTCAGCATATTGATTCTACATGGCCTGAATTTGGACAAAATCCACAGAATCTAAATTTAGGAGTTGCATTAGATGGGGTTAATCCATTCTCCATGAAATCTAGTAAATGGTCAACATGGCCAGTGATAGTCATAAACTACAATCTTCTGCCATATCTTAGCATTAAAAAGGAACATTTAATGCTTTCACTTTTAATCCTAAGAAAAAGACAAGTTAAAGATATGAATATATATCTTGCTCCTCTCATTGACAATCTCCAAGAGTTACGGAGAGGTATTAATGTCATTGATGTATTGAAAAGCATCAATGAAAGACATATTACGGTTTGTGGTATTGTGGCTTGAACTATTCACGATTTTCTAGCATATAGTGTTTGTTCAGGTATTGATGTAATTTTTTTATTCAATATGCATAAAAATAAATGTGATTTAATCTAATTATATTTTTATCATTTTCATGATGCAGGAATATCTACTAAGCATTATAAAGCTTGTCCATATTGTGGTGATTGGTTGATATCAATCCATAGTAAGAATCTCAACAAAAATATTTATCTTTGACATCAACGATTCTTGACTGATGATCATCATTAAGATCTAAAAGAGAAGCGATACATTTTAATGGAAATCTTGAAACAAGTCAGTATCCAAAACCTATGATGCCTATGGATTGGTATGAAAAATGGACAGATGGACCTCTAATAGATCCAAAATCACAAATCGCCAATGATGATGAAGATAATGAGTATGTGAAGAGAGGTAAAGGAAAATTGGCACTCACAAAGAAGGTATCAATATGGTATTCTTTGGAGTATTGGAAAGAGTTAAAAGTATATCATCTTCTTGATCCTATACATACATTCAAGAATATTGGTTGTTCACTATGGTAGCATCTTCTTGGACTAAAAGATACCATGACATCAAGGAATGATTTAAAAGATCAAAACTCAAAACCAAAGTTATGGCCAATTTTTGATAGACATCGATAGCAAATGACTTATGCACCTGCTCCTTGGGTACTTACAAAAAAAGAGATACATAATATCAACAATAGGATTCAATTGATTCGGACTCCTACACGATATGGAGCATCTTTCCAAAAACATGTTTACTATGGATGATAAGAGCTTATCTGGGTTAAAGACCCATGACTGGCATAACTTTTTGAAACATATTTTACCTTTGGTTATCGATGGATGTACAACGAAGGAGTACGAGATGTGATCTATTGTCTTGGATTGGTTATAAGGTAATTATGATACTTTTATATTTAATATGTATGAATATTTGTTACCTTTTATTTTCAAATTAACTTCTTTATAATTTTTTTTATGATATGTATAGGTGGATTACATCAAAAGAGATTGACAGAAACTCGATCCCACAAAAAAAAATGTGAATGCAAAAAGCTACTATGTTTGATGGAGAAAGAGCTTCCTACTTCATTTTTTGATATTCAGGTTCATTTATTATTTCATCTTGTAGATGAAATAGAGATTTCCGGTGTTGTCAACACTCGATGGATGTTTTGGGTCGAGCGATTTATGGGAGTATTAAAAGATTATGTGCGACAAAGAGCGAAACCAGAAGGATCCATGGCAAAGGGTTGGATGCTTGAAGAGTGCATGTATTATGTTATTGAGTACCTTGAAAGAGTTCATGAAGAAGCTCCACGTGCATGGACCAACGAGTCTTCTCAAAAATAATAAATGAGGTATTATCAGGTAAGGGACTTCCATTTATATTTACATTTCAATAAAAAAATGATGTTTCTACTTTTGTAGCATATAATAGCGAATGCATGCAAGCATTCCTTAGCGAGTACGAACAGGAACTTCAAAATCTCTGAAGTAAAAGGTGAAGAAACAAAAGATATAGATGTAATCTCGATAATAATGAGATTACAAATATATCTTCTTTCACGGATTCGCTATATAGTTGTTGGCCAACGCAAATAATGAAGAAATCTCAGATGAGCAGAGAGAGTTAATGATAGGTTGTGAACGAAAAATAATTTTATTTTAATAATATTTCATTTTTTTCATATATGTATATTAGTTTCTATTTACTAATTTAATTTCTTTTGTAGGCTCGAATGTTCACTAATATGTGGGCTTTTGGACAGCATATTAGAATCAAATCCATTGATTCTTTATGTAAAACAGAGGATTCTAGTATTTTTACTTTGTTCAAGCAACTATCACATGCTAGCTCAAAAGACACAAACCTTATAGATGGCAAACTTGGTTATGTGGGAGCTGTTGTTGGTATCTACAAAATATCATTTCGTATATTCAAATAGGTAGAAAAAAGTTTTTATTTTTTATGATAGAGTTTATTATTTTTTTAAGCACCTAATAATGGGTTTTTGTTTTTATATATTTTGATAGGTCATTTTGAAGGTTGACTAGTTTTGACCCGAGTATAAAGGTAGTAATTCCACATTAAGAAAGGAATTATCTGGGTTTTGGTCAATTGATTCTTCCAAGGTAATGTGATCTACTAAAGAACCATATATTCTTCCTAGGCATATTGAAGAAGCATGTTTTTACAAAAACCTAGATGCTCACCCTTTGTTGCAAGTCATTCATGTTCAACCTAGAGGTAAATCATTATTTGAACAGTTTATTGTTATAGAGATCAAAGAAAGTCCTCTTGATGATCCACCATCAGATACTGATACATCAACATCTGAAACAGAAATTAGAATCATTATACGTGATGATGATACTAATCTTTTTGATAAAGAGGATAATACTCTATGCTGATTCTACTGATGATGAAGAGGAGTTACCAAAAATCGATATTAATCCATCAATAGATGATGTGACTCATGAGAACACAGATTTAACAATAGAAGAAATAAATGAAATCAATAAGGATAATGAAGATGAGACTATATTGATGTCTTACCAAAATAATGGCAATAATGAAAACATATGAGCAGATTAGATAGTAAATTCTACTCTAGTTACCGATCAATAACTTGAAGCTTCTGAATGGATATCAGATAATTGATTCTTTATTCAACTTGAATATCAATGAATCCTACTAAAGAGATGAAATCATGTTCTTTTAAGTTAGAACATGAAGCCCGGGGATATGCCTAATTATTTTATATATAGCTTTATCTTCAAGGAGCAAATTTTTCTCATATATGTATGCATATGTGTGTGTATTCATGTGTATTATATGTATACATGTGTTAGTGTGCATATATATGTGTTTGATGTATATGTATGTGTGTGCATGTGTGTGATATATGTATACATGTGTTAGTATGCATATGTGTATATATGCATATGCATTTGTATAAAATATTCATGTATTCATGTAATATATGCAAGTGTTTATAATTGTGTATGCATGTATAAGTATACATGTGTGCATGTAGGCATGTATATGTGATGTGTACATGTATATATGTCTATGTGTAAATGTGTACATGTAAATATGCATGCATGCATATATAGTTATGTGTGCATTTAGGCATGTATGCGTGATGCATAATGTATCTACTCCATTTTGTATTTATGTATGTGTATCTATATGACATGTATATATCTTTATATAGTTTATGATCCTCGTTGATTTGAGCAGCTATATATAGAGGCATAAGGTTGGGAGGAGAGACATCTCTCTAGTAGGACGTCAGAGGAATAGATGCAATGTGTACATATACTTCAATTATATGGCTAAAAGGTTGAATTAGAGTTTCTAAATTAGGGGTTTTAAAACCCTAATATCAAAATTAGTGTTTTCAAATTAGGATTTTTGAAATAGGATTTCTGAATTAAAATATTTATAATAGGGTTTTTGAATTAGGATATATATATATATATATATATAATTTATTTATTTATTTATTTATAGATATATCAATATGCATGTGTGTGTATGTATGTGTATCTATATGTGGGTATACATGTGTGTGTATGTATGTGTATCTATATGTGTGTATGCATGTGTTGTGTGTGTGTATGCATGTGTATATGTATATATGCATGTAAATATGAGTGAGTCTATGTGTGTGTACATATGATTATGTATGCGTATGTGTATGTGAGTATGCGTACGTGTCTATATGTGTATTCATTATATGTGTGTAACTGCATGCATGTGTATGTGTGTGTAAAAATGTGCATGTATGTGTGTGTATGTATAAATGTGCATGTATGTGTATATGTGTGTAAATGTGCATGTATGATATATATGTGTGTGTATGTGTGTATTTGTATCTCTAGTGTCACTCTTTTCTCTCTCTCTCTCTCTCATATACATACATACATACATAAACACACATCCTCATATCCACATATATATACATAAAAGCAATGCGTACCGTGCATTATCACGACGATGAGCCATAAGTGTCCGCATCTCTTTTAGACACCACTTATGCGACCATCCTATCCCAAACTCTGTCTCAGATTGAACTAAGTATGTATTTTTTATCCCTCTCATCATGCTCACTACAAAAATAAAACCAATCATGTAAATAAAACATAAGATATTTATTTCAATTTATATGTAAAATTTATACTTACTTCCACTGTAAGTGGACAAGGTGCAGGTAAGAGCCGAATAATGATCGCATTCTTCTCTTGAACTCAAATCCATTCCCTATGTACACAATGTTCCCCTCTGGCTCTATATCGCACTCTAGCCCTAAGGTGCCTATGCATGTCCTCATAGGCACTTGTGCTCTGCTATCATGATCTGGAGGTGGTATAGGTATCTTGAAAATAGATAGATAAAAATAAAATAAAAATATGTGTTATAATATTATTAAAAAATTTTATGAAAATAAAAAACATACCTATGAGCAGATAGTTGTCTTCCTGCATGTGGAGCCACAGAAGAGCCCTCCTATGATCGTTGGGTAAGCATATGGATCGTATAATCCAGCTCATCATCAGCCATCTCTAAGTACTCATGCATGATGATCCCTAGAGTATCAGGTGGAACTCTTGCTCTCATAAGACTTTTTATGAGAGTGAGTTTCGCCTTTCTCTCTCTACTAGGATCCATAATACCTACACATATAAAACAAAATGGGTTAGAAATCAATATATATATGTGTACATATGTATGTGTGTATATGTGTATGTAGGTGTATATGTGAGCGTGTGTATTCATGTAAGCATGTATGTATGCATATGCATGTGCATTATGTATGCAAATGTATGCATGTCTGTGTATGTGTGTGTGTATGCATGTAAGTATGTATGTATGCATATGCATATGCATTATGTATGCATGTATGTGTATGTGTGTGTATGTGTCTCTATGTGTGTGTATGTGTATATATGTGTGTATGTTTCTATGTGTCTGTCTATGCATATATGTGTGTGCATGTGTCCATGTGTGTGTATGTGTGTGTATGTGTGTGTGTCTATGTGTGTGTGTGTGTCTATGTGTTTATATACGTGTGTATCTATATATGTGTCTATGCATGTGTATGTATGTGTGTAAATTGTGTGTGGATGTGTGTATGTGTTTGTGTAAGTGTGTATGTGTCTATGTGTGTATGTGTGTGTGTCTATGTGTGTATATATGTGTGTATTTGTATATATATGTCTATATGCATGTGTATGTGTGTGTGTAAATGTGTGTGCATGTGTGTATGTGTGTGTAAGTTTGTATGTGTCTATGTTTCTATGTGTGTGTTTATATATGTGTGTGTGTATATATGTGTCTGTGTGTAAGTTTGTGTGTGTATGTGTGTGTGTCTATGTGTGTAAGTGTGTGTGTGTGTCTGTGTGTATGCATGTGTAAGTGTGTCTGTGTATGTGTGTGTGTGTCTATGTGTGTGTGTGTGTGTGTAAATTTGTGTGTGTATGTGTATATGTGTATATGTGTGTATGTGTCCATGTGTGTGTATGTATCTATGTGTGTCTATGTATCTATGTGTGTATGTGTATGCATGTATGCATATATCTATGCATATGCATTTGCATTATGTATGCATATGTGTGTGTATGTGTGTGTATATGTGTGTATTTCTATGTATGCATGTAAGCATGTATGTATGCATATGCATTATGTATGCATATATATATGCATATGTATGCATGTATCTGTATGTGTGTGTATGTCTCTTTATGTGTGTGTGTGTGTGCGTGTATGCATATATATGTGTATGTGTGTGTGTCTTTCTCTACGTGTGTGTGTGTGTCTATGTGTGTATATGTATGTGTGTGTATGTGTGTGTATGTGTGTGTATGCATGTAAGCATGTATGTATGCATATGCATGTGCATCATGTATGCATATGTATGCACGTGTGTATGTGTGTGCATATGTGTGTGTATGTCTCTCTACATGTGTATGTGTGTATGCATATGTATGCATGTGTGTGTATGCATGTAATTATGTATGTATGCATATGCATATGCATTATGTGTGTATGTGTGTATGGGTGTATGTGTGTATGTGTGTGTATGTCTGTGTGTTTCTATGTGTGTATGTGTGTGTATGCATGTGTATGTGTGTGTAAATATTTATATGTGTGTGTATGTGTGTGTATGTATCTATATGTGTATGCATGTATCTATGCATATGCATGTGCATTATGTATGCATATGTATGCATATGTGTGTGTATGTGTCTATGTGTGTGTATGTGTCTATGTGTGTGTATGTGTATGCATGTATCTATGCATATGCATGTGCATTATGTATGCATATGTGTGTGTATGCATGTAAATATCTATGTATGCATATGCATATGCATTATGTATGCATATGCATATGCATTATGTATGCATATGCATATGCATTATGTATGCATATGCATATGCAATATGTATGCATATGCATATGCATTATGTATGCATGTATGTGTATGTGTGTGTATGTCTCTCTATGTGTGTGTATGCATATATGTGTGTGTATGTGTGTATGTGTGTATGTTTGTGTATGTGTGTGTCTATGTGTGTACGTGTATGTGTGTATGCGTGTGTATGTGTGTGTATCCATGTAAGCATGTATGTATGCATATGCATGTATGTGTGTGTATGTGTGTATGTGTGTGTATCTAAATATATATATGTGTCTGTAGTCTATGAGTGTGTATGTATTTATGTGTGTGTATGTGTCTATGTGTGTGTATGTGTCTATGTGTGTATGTGTATGCATGTATGTATGCATATGCATGTGCATTATGTATGCATATGTATGCATATGTGTGTGTATGCATTTAAGTACGTATGTATGCATATGCATATGCATTATGTGTGTATGTGTCTAGATGTGTATGTGTCTAGATGTGTATGTGTCTAGATGTGTATGTGTGTGTGTATGTGTGTGTATGTGTGTGTCTGTGTCTATGTGTGTATGCGTGTGTATGCATGTGTATGCATGTGTATGTGTGTAAATCCGTGTGTATATGTGTGTGTGTCTATGTGTGTGTATGTGTATGCATGTATCTATGCATAATCATGTGCATTATGTATGCATATGTGTGTGTATGCATGTAAGTATGTACGTATGCATATGCATGGGCATTATGTATGCATATGTATGCATGTATGTGTATGTGTGTGTATGTCTCTCTATGTGTGTGTGTGTATGCATATATGTGTGCGTATGTGTGTATGTGTTTGTATGCATGTAAGCATGTATGTATGCATATGCATGTGCATTATGTATGCATGTGTGTCTATGTGTGTGTATGCATGTAAGTATGTATGTATGCATATGCATATGCATATGCATTATGTATGCATATGTATGCATGTATGTGTATGTCTCACTACATGTGTGTGTGTATGCATATATATGTGTGTATGTGTATGTGTGTATGCGTGTGTATGTGTGTGTATGCATGTAAGCATGTATGTATGCATATGTATAATTGTATGTGTACGTGAGTGTGTATGTGTGTATGTGTGTATGCATGTGTATGTGTGTGTATGAATTTAAGCATGTATGTATGCATATGCAGCTTACATTCTTCAAGGCCAAAACACTGCAATAATGTGTCAATATATTTCGTTTGACATAAATCCATTCCACCATCGATGTGCATAAATTGAATGCCCAAATAGTGATGCAAATGCCCCAAATAAAAAATCTCAAATGAGGCATGTAAATCAGCCTTAAAATCAGCAATATGCCTCTCATGAGGACCAGTGAACAACATGTCATCAACATAAACCACAATGATCAAAAGTGCATCATTACCACCCTTAACATATAAGGTGATTTCAGTTGGATTGTTCTCAAAACCATGTGCAATCAGATAGGCATGTATCTTTTCATACCAAGCACGTGGTGCTTGCTTTAAGCCATATAATGCCTTCTTTAACATGCACACCTGGTTCTCATGACCTTTTGGCACAAAGCCATGGGGCTGAAAAACATACACTTCTTCATGCAAGTCCCCATTCAAAAATGTTGTTTTGATATCCAACTGATGTACATTCCAACCATGATGAACTGCAAGTGCACAAATGCTACGAACAGTAGTCATTTGACAAGAAAGTGCAAAGGTCGCATCAAAATCAATGCCTCTTTCCTGTGCATAAACCTTTGCAAGAAGCCTAGCCTTTTACCTGTCAACTATACCATCAGGCTTACGCTTCAACTTGTATACCCACTTAGTCACAATGGCCTTCTTGCCAGGAGGCAAGTCACATAAAGACCAAGTACCATTCTTCATTATAGCATCATATTCAGATTGCATAGCAGCAATCCAATTTTCTGAATTTTGTGCTTCATCAAATGAAACATGCTCAATCTCATCACAGAGACTAGATGCAGCCATAGCATAGCAATCTGATGCAAAAGAGGCACTATGAGAGCCTGAACGAGTACGACATGACAGAGATGCATCTAATTTGCTATCACGCAAAGTCTGCACTAGCCATTTTGGCATAGTTTTTGCCTACTCAATATCAAACCTCTCATCAACAAGTGCATCATGTAAATCTGCATCAGAAATGGAATGATTTGCATCATCACATCAAACCTGGAAAGGTTGAGAAGTTGCCTCATTAGGACCAACACTAGACTGTCCACCTGTAAAAAGAGGTAGCAAAGTATCATACATGTCTTTAGAGCTAACAGATGTCTCCTTAGTACATGAAAGCAATGGTTGAATAGCATCTTCCACAAAAACAACATCACGGCTAACCAGAATGCGTTTAGTCTATGGATGATACAGATGATAGCCTTTACTTTCAAAATTGTACCCAACAAAAATACATTTTACTTTATCATCCAATTTTTGACGATGTTGTTCAGGCACTAATGCATATGCCCAACAACCAAAAACACACAGATGAGCAACAGATGGCTTGCGATCATGTCAAGCCTCATATGGAGTGATAGACTGTAGCGCTTTAGTGGGACACCTATTAAGTACATATGCTACACACATGACAACCTCAAGCCAAAAATTATGTGGTAAAGCCTGACTCTTGACCATACACCTCGCCATCTTCACGAGTAACCTCTTAGTTTTTTCAGCAACTCCATTCTGTTGAGGTGTATACAGCACTATACACTAGTGTTTTATCCCATGTTCAGCCAAAAATGCATTAAAGTCAGAAGACATATATTCCCCACCTCGATTAGAATGGAGGGTACCCATTTTACATGCTGATAGATTTTCAACCAAAACCAAAAACTGTTTGAAGCACATGAACACTTTGGACTTTTCCTTCAATGGATATACCCATGCATGCCTGGAAAAATCATCGATGAAAGTCACGAAGTAAAGATAATTTCCAAAAGAAGGTGTCTGCATAGGACCACACACATCACTATGTACAAGCTGCAATTTCTGAGAACTGAACCATCTTTTGGAAAGGACGAACGTTGTATTTTGCCCAAAATATAGCCTTCACAAACATGTTTTCTAGGTGCCTCAAGTTTGGGCAAAGAGGACACCATGTCAAAATTTATGCAGGCGTAGCAAACTAGCAAAATTCAGATGACCAAAGCGTGCATGCCAAAGCTTTGCATCTGACATAGCCTAAGAATCATGTACTGCACATGCCGAATCATTTATAGATCTTTCATAGTCTATGAGCTTATACAACCCACAACATAAAATGCTAGAAGCAATAATCACATTGCCATTTGATAGATCATCAACTATACAACTGTCATCAACAAATTTCACAACCAAGCCAATCTTGGCTAATGCAGAAACTGATAACAAATTTTTCTTGATCCCTGGCACAAACAAAGCATCTGACAAAGTGAAAGAACTACCATCAGTAGTAGTCAAAATGATCTTAACAACTCCCATAACAAGATAAGAGGAGTTGTTGGTGCATGTAACAGTATTCCCTGTAGGGGCAGGCTCGAGTGAAGAGAAGAAACTGCGTTGCGAGGTAATATGTTTGGTCGCCCCACTGTCAAAGTACCAAACATCTGAGTCTACTACAGACATCCACTGCTCATGAGAAGATGGGTCAAAACTGCAAACAGTAGTAAACTCCCATTCTTCTTCCTGCACAAGATTAGCAGACTCTGTTTTTGGTGTAGATGCCTCTGCAACAACCATTCCAGCCTCTTTCTTCTTTGCCTCTTTAACAACTAGTTTTGGATAGTTCTTTATGATATGATCATTTCCTTTACAGTCATTGCAAAACAATTTTTGCTTTTCTGATTTCTTTTCATCTTTCTTTTCCCTCTTCGATTGTGCAGAATTATCAGATTTCTAGTTACTAGTTGAAGAACTCCATTTTCCTTTGCCCTTCTGACTAGCCAGGAAAGCTTGATCTGCAACATGCATAATGGACCTATTCTGCCTGGACTGATCCTCCTGCAATAGAACAAAGACTAACTCCTCAAATGAAAAGGCATTTGGATTGCCTTTCATCATCAACTGAAGAGTAGAAGCAAAACCTGATATGAATCAAGAAGGCCATTCAGAACGGTCTGCATAAGTGGGCTATCTGGTATAACCTCATCAACAGAAATCAATTGTTCCTTCAAGTCTTTGATCTTTGTTAGAAAACTACCCATAGAATCACCTTCATTCATGTGCTCACTCTCCAACTGTTTTTTGGAGGTAACCAACATGAGCCTCATTCATAGCTTGGTTCAATGTGGTAAGTGTATCCAAAGCATCCTTAGCTGTCCTACAAGAGCGAATGTGAGGAATAATGGCACGTTTGACAGACAAAGCTATCAATGCATGTGCCTGGGCATCTCTGCCATCCCAATGAATTTGCTCTACAGTAGGTGCAGTAAAAACCGCAACACGAACAGGAATATGCAAAATATCATCATCTTCGACACCTTCTGCATTAGCTTCAATACCTACAGTTCTAATAGTTTTAGGTGTGAGAGGATGTTTTTCAACACCCTGCACAATGTTCCACATTCCTTTTGCAACTAATACATGTTGCATCATATAAGCCCATAACGGGTAGTTGGTACCATCCAACTTATCCTCAACAACCAACATACGGAATACATCACTGCTTTTAGCCATGGCCAATGACTAAAATACCTTGATGCAGAAAATTGATTGTATCTCAAAAAGTTGAGCAGAACTGCCGAGACAAATTCTGCTAGACCTGTAGCAGACTTCGAGATGCTTATAATGGCAAACCAAAACTGTTATATACCTTTGGCACAAAAAGACAAAATATTCTGCACAAGCGCTATGATAGATCGCGATTTTGGTACCACATAGAGAAGTTGTTTTGATCTCTAAAACACCTTGAGTATTGTCACAAGGAAGGAGATAAGGAACAAAGCTCACACACACACTCTCACTCTCAAGGAGAAGCACACACACACAGATTGAGACAAGGAAGAATGAACTTCTTCTTCTTCTTCTTCTTCTTCTTCTTCTTCTTCTTCTTCTATTACATAAAAGGAATGTACAAGAATGACCTAAAAACAAGAATACAACAAGTGCAATACATAAAGATCAGTACATAAGGAAAAACCTAATGTCTGCAAATGAGTGAGCTGGCAAGGAACAAATGTGCCATCACTCTCATTAGATAAATCTAATAAAGCTCAATGAAGTATCCCTGACATATACTGATGTGACCATTATACATGTCAGAGAAATGAAAAACTGGTACATGTCATCCTGGATCATCACATGTTGAGCTTGATATCTCAACACTCCCCCTCAAGCTCAATGCTATATCCTATAATCCAAGCATCTCTCGAAACTTCTTCAACTTCTCAGCTCCAAGTGCTTTGGTGAAAATATGAGCAACCTGCTCATCTGTTCTCACATAAACAAGATCAATATCACTTGCTAATACCTTCTCTCTGATGAAGTGATAATGTACCTCGATATGCTTTGTTCTAGCATGGAAATCAGGATTCCGTGCTAATTGTATGCTGCTAAGATTATCACAATAAATAGTGATAGGCTTTCCCACTTCCACACTTAAATCTACAAGTAGCATTTCTAGCCATGATGCCTCACATGCTGCCATTGCAGCACCTCTATACTTAGCCTATGTACTCGACAAAGCAATGGTGGTTTGCTTCTTGCTGCTCCATGTAACAGCTGCACTCCCAAGTGAGAATAGAAAACCACTAGTAGATCTTCTATTTGGAATGCCACCAGCCCAATCTGCATCGGTGTATCCATAAACCTACAAATCTACACCAGCCTCATAAAACAATGCATAATCCAAAGTAGCACTCACATAACGTAGAGTGCACCTCAGAACATCCAAATGTGGCTTCCTGGGAACCTGCATAAACTGACTTTCAAGTCCAACAGTATAATTTAGATCAAGCCTTGTAATTGTGAGATATATAAGACTTCCCATAATTTTCCAGTACATAGTAGCATTTTCCAATGCTTCATGTGATGTAATATCCAACTTCAAATTATGATCTAATGGCATAGAAATTGGCTTACAATCAACCATACCATACTTTTGCAGCATATTCAAGGCATATTGCCTTTGCGACATCCATATACCTGTTTTCGTATGTATACAAGAAATAACGCAACACACCAAGATCTTTCATGTCAAATTCTTGCATAAGAACTTGCTTTACATCTTTGATGCTTCCTTCATTATCACCACCTACAATCAGGTCATCAACATAAATAGCCACAATAGTGATGCCATCATCAGCCTTCCTTGCATATAGTGAGTGATCTACATCACACATAGAAAACCCAATGTTGGTCAAGTAATCAGCAATCCTTGCATGCCATGCACGAGGGGCTTGCTTCAACCTGTACAAAGCCTTTTGCAACCTGCAAACATATTATGGATGCTTTGAATCTTCATATCCTTGTGGTTGGTCCATATATACTTCTTCTTGTAACTCACCATGTAGGAAAGCATTCTACACATCCATCTGATGCAAAGTCCATCCTTTTGTTGTAGCTAATGCAACAAGTGTCCTGATAGTAGACATTTTAGCTACAAGGCTAAATGTTTCCTCATCATCAATGCCATATGTTTGTGCATATCCTTTAGGTACCAATCGTGCTTTATACCTGCTTATGCTACCATTAGCATTATGCTTTACCTTGTAAACCCATTTGCAGCCTATGGGTTTCTTTCCTTGCGACAATGGAACCAGCTTCCATGTATCATTCCCATAAAGTGCAGCCATCTCCTCATCCATAGCTTTTTCCCGATCTGCATTTCCAATTGCATCTTCAAAAGAAGAAGGTTCAACATCTTGTATTACCTTGGTCATGTAGGCACAATGACGAGCCATATAACTATCATACGTCAATCTTTGCACTGAATTCTACATCCTCCTACATCTTCTTGGTCCTGGGTCACTTCTCCTTGTATCATCTGTGTGTGCCCTTCTTACTCCTGGAGTCTTCACAGAGGGAAATCCAAGTTCCTCATCAAGACTCTTTTCTGACCTACCTGAATCTCCATCGTCTTCAAAACCTGCACATCTTTTACTACCAACAAAAAGCTTTTCTTTACCTTTCTTGGATGTATTTGATGA
Source organism: Ceratopteris richardii (assembly GCA_020310875.1). Taxonomy (NCBI): domain Eukaryota; kingdom Viridiplantae; phylum Streptophyta; class Polypodiopsida; order Polypodiales; family Pteridaceae; genus Ceratopteris; species Ceratopteris richardii. The sequence continues at coordinate 71,873,124 of CM035415.1, forward strand.
ATTTGCTGGACTGAAATTTCCACGCAATCTTCCACTCCATGGATTTGAGTTGGAACTATTGCTTGGTGATGAATCTGGTCCACTCAAAACTTGAGATTCTGCACTTGATTTTTCAACATTTTCTTTGTCATTTGGTTCAAGATTCGGTCCTTCTTTGGCATTTGCATAGAAGCTTGAAATTTCATCAAATACCACATCTCTGCTCACCTTCACCTGTCATGTGAGTGGGTTATAACATTTGTATCCCTTTTGCTCAAGGGAGTATCCAATGAAGACACATTTTTCTGCTTTTGGATCTAGATTCGTCCTCAACTCATCTGGAACATGTACATATGCAATATAGCAAAAAACTTTCATATGTGATAAGTTTGGCTTTTTACCTGTAAACTTCTCTTCAAGTGTAACTTGATGTACAGTAGCAATCGGATTTCTGTTCATGATGTATACAACAATATTCTTCTCAGCCATCAAGGGCCTTGCTATTACTACAATATGTCTATTTTTGCATTCATCAATGCCATTTTGTTGTGGTGTGTACTTGCATGAAAGCTGACACCAAATTCCATGATTTATTAGAAATTTATTGAACTCATCTAACATGTATTCACCTCCTCCATCAGATCTTAATGTCTGAATGTACTTCCATGTCTGCTTTTCCACCATAGCTTTAAAATTATTGAAGTGAGTGAACACCTCGCTCTTCTCTTTCATGAAATATACCCATACTTTGCATGTATGGTCATCAGTGAAAGTAACATAAAAATCCCATCAGGAAATTTGTCATTCTGAATCTCCAAGCATGGAAGTTGTTCTTGTCCAGTTTATCACTCATAAGCTGACTCATTCCATCCGCGTTTTCCATTTTTACAGCAATTCACAACACTGCAAAGCACTACAAGCAGCGCTTCTGCTTGAACATTGTTGCACTATGACGTGACAGTTCGATCTTAGAAAAACATAGTTTTTGTGTATCAATAATACATGGAATCGCTTGAAATTCTAGATCTAGAATATATGAGTGTTGTCAAACGCAACGCAAGTAGTTTTTGAAATTGACCTAGTTTTTCTATGGGCCGCACCTTGTGGGTTCGAAATGGAGGTTGAGATGACTCCGAAACTTTGATCTGACGCCGATTTTCGTAGCAAACAGAGGTCGTTTGTGAATCACATTTCTCCATGCCTTGTCGCATACTCTTTACCATCACCTTCTCCACAAGCTCTCTATAGCCATGCTAGCTCTGATACCATGTCACGAGGAAGGAGATAAGGAAGAGAGCTCACACACACACTCTCACTCTCAAGGAGAAGCACACACATAGATTGAGGCAAGGAAGAATGATCTTCTTCTTCTTCTTCTTCTATTACATAAAAGGAATGTACAAGAATGACCTAAAAACAAGAATACAACAAGTGCAATATATAAAGATCAATACATAAGAAAAAACCTAATGTCCGCGAATGAGTGAGCTGGCAAGGAACAAATGTGCCATCACTCTCAATAGATAAATCGAATAAAGCTCAATGAAGTATCTCTGACATATACCAGCATGAGCACTATACATGTCAGAGAAACGAAAAACTGGTATGTGTCATCTTGGATCATCACATGTTGAGCTTGATATCTCAACAAGTATACGTACCAAATTTCGTGCGATTCTGAGATTGTGATTGAAGGGGTTTTGATGACGCCCTAGATGAAGCGATGAACTACTCTGATATCAATTGTTGGAGTTAGACGTCTACGGAAGCACATGAACAGCACAAGGAAGAAGAATAAGCTTGGAGCTAAACACATAATATTGAATGTATTACTAGAGAATGTACAAAGATAAGTAGCCCATTCAGGCAATAGGCGTATATACAAGTCGGGTGGAAAAAACCTCCTAAAGAGGGAAAAAAGTGCCCCGAGGGTCCTAGCGTGTTCACACACATCACTACCTAAACATATCAACAAAAGTTCATAAAAGAGTTAGCAGTGCAGGTATTAGGTCAACTAGAATAGGAGAAGTAGATATGTCAGGAAGATTCTAAAGGTTGGGTGGATAATTCCAAAGGTTAGATGGACAAAATATCTTCATTGGATACAAGTGACTTTACTCTCATAACATGTGTATATGTATGTTTATGTGTATATATATGTGTATGTATGTATGTGTATGCATGCATGTGTAGTTGTGTATATTTGATTTCATTTCTAATTTTCTTTTTGTTTATTGTGGTTTGTAGACTTTCATATAGATATCTAGACCACTGAATCATCTAGTTGTCTCCCATTTTATAGTCAATCTATTACCTGTCTTGCTATCTAAGGCTTACATATTTGTTTACAAATGTAAAGTATCAGTTAGCTATGGAGGTATTAGGCCATTTAGAAAATAGGAGGACCAAATTTATCTCGAAGATTTTGAAAGATGCATGAATAGTTTTAAAGGATGGGCGAACATAAAGTGTCCATTCAATTCAAGTTCTTGTTCTTACCTTAGCTAAAGTAAGAATAAAAACCCACATTGAATGGACGCTTTCTTTCCACGCATCCTTTAAAATTATTTTTCTATCCTTCAAAATCTTTGAGATAAATTTGCTCCTCCCATTTTCCTAACGACCTGATACCTCCATAGCTAACTGATACTTAATATTTGTATGCAAAGTTCTTAAAAGAGTTAGCAGCACAGGTATTAGGTCGACTAGAATAGGAGAAACAGATGTGTCAGGAAGATTCTAAAGGTTGGGCGAACAATTCTAAGATGGACAAAACATCTTCATTCGATACATGTATGAATAATTTGACCTTACTCTCATAACATGTGTATGTGTGTATATGTGTGTGTATGTTTATATGTGTGTCTGCATTCATGTACAATTATGTGTATGTCTATATATGCATGTATTTATGTGTATACATTTATGATTGTATATATATAAATAGATAGAAAATTGAAAATTATACCTTAATAGTGCCGAAACAAATACATTACTCCATCCAAAACAATTTTGAAAATTGAGAATAAGTAAGCTCGCACTTAGTCATGTCAAAAGAGTTCCTTCATATATATGCTTTAGACATTCCTCTCGAAGATATTTCTCATTTTTAGAAATATCAATGCTCTCTCTATCATTTTGATACCAATCCTCAATAAAATCTGCCATGCCATCATCTTCATCATTGTCGCACAAATCTTGTACTTTATCTTCTTTTCAATATAGACCTTTCAACCTTGCATATTCCACAAGATCACTTTTGCGTAGCCTCCTCATAGAAGTTTCTGATAAATGAGGTCTTACTGGCAATTGTGAATGGTGTGGAGGAATATCATCAACATCATACGTTGGAATCTACACACATGAATAAAAATCATTAGTATTCCATAAATGAATAAAAAGTAAACTTTAAACATAAAATTAGATATATAAGTTATTAAATATGGATACAAAATTTTCATTCTCTCTCTAGCTAAAAGGTGCTCGTGGAGGTCTGTGCCATCCATAATTCACTAATAATTCATCACCAACATGTAATGTAGTAATAGCATTGACAACTATGTATATTGATACATCTATACTCATGCATGGTGATTCATGACTATTTTCACGCTCCTCAAATGTGCAATTATTCCTTGTAACCATCGACTACTATTTATTAAACCTGCTATATTTCCATGCATCTAAGGTCTTCCATCAGTATATAATCTTTCATTTTCTGCATGTGAAATCCTTCTACTAGTAAGGGATGCTGCATTCAAGCATTTTCCATAAGTACTCATGCTTTGAACATAATGTGCAAGTCAATGCCAATCTCCCCATCCATATATAGGACCACAAAAATGACATAAGAGTGACTTCAGAGTTCGGAGGCACATACAAATCCTCTACACTAAAGAGACCACGACCAACATTAGTAATAGTGGATGGAGCAATTATATAGCGATTACCCCAAAAGTTGAAAACCTCTCCATCTAAAGGAAGTGGTCCTCTATTCCATCCTCCATATCTTCTTCTATCATATGTTTGTACTAGAGAACGATCACGAGCTGGCAATGGATAATCTCTATCCATTTCAGTTTCTAAACCAGAAGGTAGAGGATTTCTAGAAACCTCTGCTTGTAATTGATGAACAACAAGTCCATGACATGTATGAGCTATATTAACATTATGAGAATTATTATCATCATCATCATCATCATCATTGAGCAAGTATTCCTGTATATAAATAGTCATTTGATTTTGTATATGGTTTTTAAATAAAATAATGGCATTAATTTATTAAAAAAATACATACCCAAGCATTATCACGTTGACCAGGTGGTGGTGCACGCTCAAAAGTACCATACTCTGCCTCATGTTCAATACATTCCAATCGTGGTCTTCGATACGTGCCATAGCAAGAGTTACACCAACATATAATCTGCTCTTGATAGTAAAATTCATCATAATTCCTATCGGAGGACACATGTGAAGTTGTTACATGGGTAGGAGGTGGTGGAGTGCCCTCTGATTGATCAAAATTTGATTATAACAATAAACAAAAAAATATATCAATTATGTATCTATCAAATATATTTAAAATTAATAGTTTGATATAGTTACAGTATATAGTCCTTGCACGATTAGAAGACGGTGGTGGAGTTCCATCTGATTGATCAGAATCTACAAATAATGGTATTTGATATTAATAATCTGATTATTTACATACATAAACATTCACATATACATATTTAGACATACACACATATTCACATATACACATTTACACATACACACATACACACATATTCACATATACACAAATACTCATTATTGTGAGATAAATGCATGTATTTTGTATGAATGGGTGTATATGCATGCATGTGTACGTGTGTATGTATACATGTGGATATGTATATGTGTGTTTATGCTATATGTATGTATATGTGTATATGTATGCATATATGTATGTGTATATGTTTGCATGTATATGTGTATGTGCGTATGTTTATGTGTATGTGTGTGTATATATGTGTATGTATTCTGATTTTTTTTTTTTGTTTGAGATTAAATTAACAGGAGATATTGTATGGTGGAAAAAAATAATAGGCGACCTAACATACCACCTGAGATGTAGCAGTTTTTTCGTAGACAGCTACATCTTCAGGAGCCATTTCCTCAGCAGAAGGTATACAAATTAATAGTTTATATTTATAATTCTCATATATTTTATTAATTTTTTACATTTACTTTATGTATTTCTTTTTTCTTTAAATAAACAGGCTTCTGCAAAGAAGAGAGTTGAGTCGGGCCATACATCGCACCTAGGCCAAATGGGCCATCATGGTTTTGTAGCTACATTTGTAAGTATATGTGTTATTGTGAGTGTATTTTTTATTTTAGTTAAAATGCAAGAAACTAATCTTTTTTATTTGTTTCAATGCAACGAAAGGATTATGGCCAATATCCTACGAAACATGAGATCGAGTATGCTACACATTTTGGATATCGGTGTTTGAGTGAGTATATGCTAGATCATCCGGATGCCTTTGTGAGTATTATTATGGAGAGGCAGATATGGATGAGGTGGAGAGACAGACACAGGAGTATTATGGAGAGGCAGATATGGATGAGGTGGAGAGACAGACACAGGAGGGACGGTCTCGATCGTCATAAGGTGCTAACACAGATACATCAGATCATGCGAATGATCGTGATGATGAGGATGATCATGATGATGATGATTAGGATTCTTGATTATGACATTGGAGATGTATTTACATTGATATATATATATATATATATATATATATATATATATATATATATATATATATATATATATATATATATATATATATATATATATATATATATTATGTATATATTGTTTGTTTCAGTTATGTTTTGAATTGTGTGTATGGTATTAAGTAATGAAAAGTTTTGTTCTATTGATTGTTATTATTGTTTATATTAAGCATGTGTTTTAGTACTTTAATTATATAATTCATTCATATTTATGTGTGCTTGTGCGTATACAAAATGTATATATGCACATGTAGGTATATAATTATATGTGTAAGTATGTTTATATGCATGTATATGTATGTATCTATGTATATATGCGCATGTATGTATGTGCATATGTATATGTGTATATGCATGTATCTACATGTGCATGTGTAAGTGTATATGTGTATGTATGTGTATGTGCATGTGCATGTGTATGTGTGTATATGTATGTATGTATGTATGTATGTATGTATGTATGTGCATGTATATATATGTAATATGTGTGTGTACGTATGTGCATGTATATGTGTGTAATATGTGTGTGTATGTGACTGTATGTACATATGTATATGTGTATATGCATGTATGTGCATGTGCATGTGCATGTGTAAGTGTATATGTGTATGTATGTGCATGTGCATGTGCATGTGTATGTGTGTGTATATTTATGTATGTGCATGTGTAAGTGTATATGTGTGTATATGTGTATGTGCATGTGCATGTGTGTATATGTATGTGCATGTATATGTGTAAGTGTATGTGTATATGTGTATGTGCATGTATATGTGTATATGTATGTATGTGCATGTGTGTGTATGTGTATATGTGTGTACGTATGTGCATATATATGTGTATGTGTGTGTATATATACATATGTGCATATGTATGTGTATGTGTATAAACATATGCAAGTGTATGTATATGCATGTGTATATGTATGAAACATGCATGTGCATGTGGATGCATTTCCATTTTGCATCCATTTGCATGCATGTGAATGTGCATGCATGTGGATGTGCATATACATGTATTTAAGTATATGCTAATGTGTGTATGTGTATGTATATATGCAATAATGCATGCATGCAAATCTTTTTATGTGGTTGTAGAAATGTTTGTGCATATGCATGTGTATGTGTGTATGTGTAAGTGTATGTGCACATGTATGTGTGTGTATGTGCATGTGTATATGTGTGACGTGCATCTTCATCATGTATAAGTGTATATGTGCATATCAATAAGTGTGAGTACAAGGATGCACTTGCTCACTTGGACTATAGACGTTCTTAAACAACGTTCCTTTGTGATGTTGCATGCCTAGGATGCATCTTACTTCACCATGCAAACATACCTGAATTCGCCTCAACTATTAAGGAGAGGATTGTAACTATTTTGAATGTAGTCATCGCCAACCCAATCTAGAAGTATCCCCTATTAGTGTGGATTCACACTAAGCATTGACACCAATGATGTTCTATGGAAATTCTAGATGGCAAAAAAATGATTGGTCATCAAGATCATTCGAGAGTTATGGACCCACAAAAAGTGTGGCTCCTGACAAAACACTCCCAATAGACAATTCATGAGATTTTTCTCAGATTCCAATAAAGAAATTGACTTTGTGTTTTATTTCTGGTGGCTTTGTGTGAACAAGAAGGGTAGAAACATCCACTTCTCGTAGGTGTTTGGTAAAGCTTCGATCTCCTGAGGTAGAGGCCCAAAGTTCAACCTTCTGACTAGACATATAACGACTTTGGCCAGCTTAAACCAGTTGTAATTCAATCTTACCCTTGCTTTGTGGGATATGAGAGGTCCCGGATACTATGCCCATTCACTTGTACAATTGTACTTTCAAAATTAAAACTTAGAAGAGTAAGCGCCTGCCAAACCTCTTTTAAAAAAAGAAAAATAAAGACATCAATTCCAAAGAAAATAGCTATCATATTCAAAATTCACCTTTACTTTAATTTTTAGATGCCTCCTCTCACTCTTTCTTCACTCTTATCACCTTCCTTCTATGCTATCTTTCAAGTGAAGCTCACCATTAGCTCACTCATGCCGTGCTAAGCTTCATATCGCTACGAGGGATACACTCTTTGCTTTGCAAGATGTTTTCTCAAGCTATGGAGTCTCTTTCTTTAACTAACAAATTGTGCACCTTCTGGAAAAGCAAAGAAGGCCAGGGAGACTTCCTAGTTGCCGATGTCCTCACCTTTTATAGCTCCTAAGGCCTGGCCAGATCTCTACATAAGATCGGTCTCTTTATTCTTCTCTTCGAGATGGGTGGCATCATCACACTTATGACCTCCTCCTACTCAGAGTTTACTTTCACTCCCTCTCCGATGCTCATGCCACGAGTAGTAATTCCCGAGTTCAAACTTCGAGTAACATGCGCTCACTCTCACACTGCAACAATTCATCACTCACTCTAGAGACTCTTCCGTGCTCTATTCAAGGCAGGGGGCGCTTCGCGCTTACGAAGACCCCACCCTCATCGTTCTCTATATGCCTTATCCGTGAATCACCTGTATGACGACTCTGCTGGTTCAGTTTCCACTCTCAAAGGAGCTCCTCTGGAGAGCTCGGCACGGAGAAAGGGGGAGCTGGAGACTCGGGGAGAGGATTGCAGAGAGAGTTCTCTCAGAAATTCCCATATCAGCTAGCTTTGTTCATGCGATAGATGCCTCTTTTTCGTGGACATCTTTTTTTCCTTCTTCAAATCACCTGCTTTCTTTTGCCAGTCCTTGCATGCCTGTCTTAGATCTCTTTCACCCCTTAAAGCCCTCTTAATTCAGCATGCACTCGTGAATACTCGTTCTTCCCTTACACTAATAATTTATCTTACCGCAAATTTCTCTGTAGTGATTAATAACAAGAGGCAGCAGTAATGGCCTTAGGTTGATTCCTCACTCAATGGTAAATCCCTACCTTTGTTCGACCTTTGCAGTTGCACCTATAAAATTGTTTCATGCAGTAGCTGAATTAGAGAATATTAGGCATAATGTCGTCTTGAAGACTTTCGTAATATCACCTGTGCCAAGCCTCATAATTCTTAGAGTACAAAATAGTTCTATATGACCTCAGATTTCCGTCTATTTACAAACCCTACTTGTCCATGCACAAACATACATCTCGAAACAGAGATGGAAGTGATTTAACTTGCCCACTTGGTGTTGGGATTACGTTAACTTTGTGTTTTTCTTGTTTCATTGCTTATTCTGCAACTTCCGAATTGTCAAAGGAGGTGTTGTGGGCATCCATGTCTGCAGAGGGCGACCTCCTTTTTCCTCAGGCGGATTATTTATCAGTTCCAGACCTTTGCAGCTTTTCAGAATATGGGGATTTATCAAGAGACTCATTTCTGGTATGCTAGACTTGCGTGCTCTTCGGGTACTGCATCGGACATTGTTTTCATATCCACAATTGGAAGGGAAATGGGCGGGATCAATTAAGTTTTCACAATGTTGATGCTGTATGATCCTGGTAGAAAAAGACGGAAACTCCATGCTTTAATACGTGTTTACACAATCGTACGCATTATTTAGAATTTATGCGTTCATGCATTTCAACAACCTTATGCGTTGTTCAGAATTCATGCATGCATGTAATGTTTGGGAATTTTATTATGTGCCAGCGTATATGACTTGAGCGTGGTCGCCCGCAATCCTCGATTCATACTCCATAGGTTTTTGATATTTTTAAGGATAACAGGTTTTTGGGATTTTTGAGGATCCCAGATACTACATTCATTGTCAACCTACAACAGCGTATTATCAGTTTCTTTTTCAGTCCTTCTAATGCTTGAAATATGGTCATTATGTTAGTTTGCATGTAGTCTCAAAAAGAAAACACACATAATGTGTAAATCATGTTTTGTAAGAGGTACATATGTATATGTTATCCTATCATTTATGCTCCCTTCCGTACCTATTATTTTGTGCTTTTATATCTATATGCACATCTCAATGTGTAAATCATGTTTTGTAAGAGGTACATATGTATATGTTATCCTATCATTTATGCTCCCTTCCGTACCTATTATTTTGTGCTTTTATATCTATATGCACATCTCAGTGTATGAAAAGATTGTAGAGATGAGTGGGGAACCTTGTATTGTAGGATATCTAGATATGAGACTTGAGTAAGCATTGAAATCTGTTATTACTAGTATTTCAAGGTATGTTTGGTTTCTCTTACAGTTGAACGTGTCTGATGAGTTTTCACTACTCAAGAATTATGATTGCCTCAAACCATTATCCATATCAGAGCTCAGTGAATTCAGCTTGTCATTGGAGGGTATCAAAGAAGAGGATGAGGATGCGGATGAGGTGCATCAATCCAAAGGAGTTACGTTGAAGGATGATAGCATATCCCTACAGGTGGATGCAAGTCAGGAGGGCGTATGCCTTCAAAAAGTACCAGATTCAGGCAATGTATTTTACAGTAGAAATGTGTACATGAACACAAATGATTCTTTAGCAGAGAATAGCATTGTCCCTGGTAATGCATGGTCAAAATCCTCTGACAGTATCTGTTTTTCTCTGAAAGATGAAATTGTCTGTGGAAGCTATGACATGCAAGAACTGTGTTCTTTGCAAGAGGTGGCACATATTCATCATTCCGTGGCAGTCAGCTTGCCACCTGAAAGCGAGGTGATGGAGCCATGCACACAACAGAGCATCCCTCTTCAGCACTGTAGCATAATTATGACAGGTAATAAAGTACATTCAGAAATGATGAGCAGTTCAGCTTCTACGGACTTGCATGTAAATTCTCCTTTGACATCCCCTTCCTCGTCCATCACAACTGCCTCATGCATTACCAATTTGGATGGGAATTCGGCCAACATCTTTAGTTTTGAGGAAAGTGGTGAGAAATGCCACCTTCCTACAAATGCTGTGTCAGCAGTCACGTCAATGGAAGAATCAGGTTTACCAGTTTTGCAAGCCAAAGCATACCACCGAATCATTCCTCACCATTTGGTGTTAGGTGGACCGAATTGTGCATCCATGCAGAGAAGCCAGAGTAGTCATGCACTTGGACAGCTGAAATCATCTGGAAATTGTTACACGTGTCCAAAGGAAGCAAATGGGTCATTGTTGAAGGCAGCGTCTGGATCTGTGGAGTATCTAAGTCCAAATGGGTTTGGAGATTTTCAAGCAGCACATTCTCCATGTCACATGGAAAGGGCCCTTGCCGGTGGATCTATGAGACGAGTTTTCAGCACTGGAGACATTCAGGTAGTGTGAATTTTCTTGTAAAATTGAATTTCCATAATGAGGTTGGACTGAAGTGTTGGCTTCACTTGTTCATGGGATGGTGATTCGTGAAGTTGTAGAGTTCAGTCATCAGATTTTTGTAAGCATTCATTAATGTGTAAATGCTCAATCATATGCCATGTGCATGAAGATTTTGTGAGCTGAACACTTTATAACATGTCTTTTCTGTATGTGGCAGATGGTGATGTTAATTTTATGTCATAGATGTAAACGCTCATGATGTCTATTAGTCTGTATGTCTACATGTAAAAGTGTCTGTCTTATATACAAGATGAATATGCTTGTGATATGTATGCATGCAAGGCTGGTTCTATGTATGTATATGGTAAGTGAGCAAGTCTGGTAGTTGTGAGCAAGTTGTATGTGTACCTGTGGGAATGCATGTCTTATGTTCAAAGTGATTATGTTTATGCATGTGGGACTGGTCATATGTACATAATAAAGGTCCTTGTTGCGGTGCACACATTGTACTAGGCATGTTTAGTGTGTACATCGCTGTCTTTAGCACTGTAAATGTGTTTCATATTGATTGTGTGCATATTGATCATAAAATATGTTCTACATAATTGTGGGTCATATGCATGTGAGAAATGCATATGACCTTGTACCTGGACATGCTGCACAGTGTGTACACATGTCATTGGACGTGTTAATACTTGTGTACATGCATATACGTATGTTTATTGTGGAATGCATGGATATAGATTATAGACATGTTTTACATGATTGAAGGGATGCCTTCATACATGATAACTTGTTTGGAATTCAATTCATGTGTAGCGGATGCCTTTGTACACGTTAAGTTGCTCGAAATTCACTTAAGTTAGCTCATATGTACATATGGAGGCATACATAGGTCCTCATACTTGTAAAGTATGAATTGATCCAGATCCCATAAATGTACATAGTAACCTATGGAAGGTGATTAAGGTGGATTTTACAAGTCTTATAGACCACTGTTTTACAAATTCATTCAAGCCTTCTTTGTTCGATTCATGTAGGCATGCAATGGCATACAAGTCTGCTATGGAGACACCAACATGAATTGTATAGAGTTTGGCAGTGGTGAAGAAAGCATAGGAGTGTCGAAGATTGGCCACTATACTGCAGAGGAAAGGAATATAAGGCTACAGAGATATAGACAAAAACGCAATCAGAGGAACTTTAGCAAGAAAATCAAGGTAAGCTCTGCCTCTGTGTCAGAATCAGCTATGTTAGCATTCCTCTTTACCTCTTTTCATGACCTTTTCTCTATGAACTTTAGCAAGAAAATCAAGGTAAGCTCTGCCTCTGTGTCAGAATCAGCTATGTTAGCATTCCTCTTTACCTCTTTTCATGACCTTTTCTCTATGCAGTAATACTGTGTGTTTCCTTTTCAAGTATGCATGCAGGAAGACACTTGCTGACAGCCGGCCACGAATCAGAGGACGCTTTGCGAGGACATTGGAGGATTCTGGAGATCTGATATCAAAAGAATGTGGGGTTTCTTATGATTATGAATCCGAGGTATGCTAATTGGAGCATTGAAACGTCAATATATATGTAAACAGAAAATTTTACAGTCAAATTTTTTTCATAGGTGGATTCTTCAAATGGACGTTGCACAATTCCATCTCTTGCTCATGCTGCCAACTTTTGGAATGCAACTTCTAAATAATGGCTTACGGAATGATTGTGCTTAGGCTTCTTTTTTTTAACATTCTGATTTGCATATCATTTTTTTAGTTCTCCTCTTTCGTTGTCCCTATTTCTTAAATTCTGAAATGAAAGGCATGCTAATGCTGCAGAAATAAGGCAAATACGTCACAAATTGGGATGGAATTTACTCTAGCTGATAGATGAACAGTTCATCTGCTCAATATGGCTAACTAATGAAAAGCCACATGTACAGAACTATTGTGAGATAAGCTGTAGCCTGTTACTTTAGGCAGTGAGGCATATCCTCAATCCCTTTGTAGCTCAATTGTAAGATTCATTGCTGAAAAAATAAAATTCCACTCAATTTTGTGCTGTGATTATGCATCTAGTTTTGCATGTTAATCTCTCCATATGGGGATCAATGGGTGATATGTAAGCATCGTGCAGTGTAATGCTAGCCTAGAGTAGTGATCTTCAAGCTGAGATTTGCATATGTAACGCGAAAGTACCATCTATATTACATGGTGCAAAAAAGGGCTGCAGCAGGTTAGCTTTTTATTGTGTTTATGCAGTGGAAAATGAAAATGCTGCTGTGGATTTCTACTGTTTAGGCATTTGATTTTCAGCCTTTAAAAGCGAGAGCTAGATGTCAAAGTGAAGCCTCCAGTTTGCATGTAACTGGAAAATGGAACATTATTTCATGAATTTCTCCTTGGTGTGTACCCTGAAAGCAAAGAGTCCTTCACTAGCTGTGTTGATGGTGAGAACTTTCTATATCCTGAAACAAGGATGAAATGTTCATTAGATTATATGCCATGTGCTTAAGCGCATTTCATGCAGTGGAGAAAAGAAATACTGCAACATGTTTTTGGTTTTTCATGTTTGAGCTCAAATGTAATCATCTCTTGCAAAGGGAGTTTCTCAATATTAGAGTCATTCTTTCTTGTATTTTGATCACAAGGGTTGATCATATGGAGTCATTTAGGTACCTGGCCATGTCAAGGTTGTTTATAAGGGTATTACAATGTGGAGTGCAGCGTGTTGTTGTCCATGCGTTGCCAACTTCAAATGTTTGGAGGGGGGTGTGTGATGAAGTTTTTACTTTTTAAAATCATCATAGGTGCCCTCGAGAAACTCAAAATTTCAGAAGCCATTTTCACATACTCATTAATGGTTATCATTTAAAATTACTTAATGAGCACTTCAAAGTTGATTGTCGAAACTTAGACTATATTTCAGACTTTGTAAGTTTGGATAAATCTGAACTTATGAAGGTATATATGTAAGCATGCAAAATTCAGTAATCAATCCCACATGATAAAAGAAGTTTAAAGCTTCAAACATCAATCTTAGATAATAACACTGCTTATCAATAATCACTTAAATTGTCAAAATATGAATCATTAATGATCAATCTCACATGATAACATAAATCCCAAGGCTTATGATATTATTAATCTCATGACTTTTAGTACATATGAATGGCAGACAAGTAAGTTAATCAACAATCAATCTCACGTGATGGGCCATGATGCATGATACTATTGATCACTCAGATGTCAAACATCAATCTCAGATTTTTCATATGTTCTTATTGATTATTTGAATCTCAATCATCACAGGAATCTCAAAGAACTCATTATGACTTGTGAAGATCAACGGTCCATTCTCCATCTCAATGTTAAGCTTGAAACTTTAGTAACCATTAACTAAATTATAACCAATTAAACATCGATTATTGGTCATTTGTGGCTCGGATGATGCAGTTAACATTGATTAAAAGCTTATGATAAGCAAGAATTATAATTTCAACTCTAGCGGGCGTGGTTTAGCAGATGTGCCTCGGTACTCCTAGGCAGGGTTCAAGTCCCGCCTGGTGTTGGATGCTTCAGAGTTCCTCAAGATGGGTGCTTCTACCTTACGAGTTCAGAGTTCCTCAAGATGGGTGCTTCTACCTTATGAGGTCCGGTGTGTGTCCAATTCATTGTACTCTAAAAAAAAAAAATTATAATTTCAACTCCAACTAAGAGCTTAAGTTGAAAAAATTGAATCATTTGTCTCTATAATCGTGTAGCGCTAGGAAATGTCATGGAGTGTGGCATCTTATATCATGGAATCATGGAAAACGGATTCTGCATAAGATATAAATTTTATTAAAGTTCATGTTTGTGCATGATTGAGACCATTCAATATCAAATATGACAGCCTATTCATCATTGCTAAGAAACATTATATAATTTTCTAAAAATATAGATTAACTTAAGAAAATATGTGGATTAAAGTGCTGTAATGGTAAACACATGGACTATGACGTCTAGGGTTCTTGAGGTGGTGAGTTGTTCATTTCAATTTCAAGCCTAAATGGAAGAGGAAGTAGACGAACAAACTTCCAAATATATGAATCAAATTCATTTAAGAATTCCTAAGTTTATTTTTCTTGTTAATGTTTTGGTTCTATCATGACAATCATGCTTGATGTCAACGAGAGTACATTTTGATGGCCATAGTATTTATTTGGATCTTTAATTTGTCCCATGCTTTGCTCTCATGTGATTGTAAAGGTATGAATAAACGCACTTTAAGCGTTATCATAAGTATGAACAAGAACGATATGGAAGTTATGATAAATATCTATCATTACGTTCCATTTTCTTTTAGTCTTCACAATGTAAAAACCTCATGTTTTATTAATTTTTTTCAGAACTCTAGACTTCAAAAATGGCAAATTGTGAGCATGTCATAAAAAGTCTAATAAGATAAAGTATTTTACATGACATTATAGTCTTCTAAGGCCTGTATCAAGATTAAAGATTCAACAACAATACATAATTCTATTTAAATATTATATTTTTTCATTGCACCAATGTTTAAATGTATGTTAATACTATGAGGTTCTATTATATAATGTCCAATGATAATGTTACAAATTATATTACACAATGGGATTTGAAATGGAAATTGAAACTTCCATTAATTGAATCTAAAATTTCAAAGATCCATTAATGTTACCTAAATGAAAAAGATCCACAATTATCACCAATGTCTAATATCATGCCATTTCCATGAGTTGCATGCTATAAAGAAGCATCATCAATGATAAATTATAAGCAAATGTCCAATCTCATGCCATGGTAATGACTCGTATATTGTAATGAGTCAAATCATAAATGATCGTACATGAATCTATCTTTAATGCCATCTTATATGAGTGAAGGTCATAAGGGTCATGTTGAAAACCATAATGCACGTATATAGAGGCTATACATTCTCTATGTATGATGTGTCATGTTTCATAATTTAAGAGATACAAAATCAATGCCCATCTCTTGAATGATCAAAAGTAAATAGTCTCATCAATTACACATGATGTGCTAATTGTTGATATATTTAGGTAGTGATGTGTGTGAACACACTAGTCATGTGTTAATTGTTGATATATTTAGGTAGTGACATGTGTGAACACACTAGGACCGCCGGGGCACTTTTTTCCCTCTTTAAGAGGTTTTTTCCCTGGCTTGTATATACGCCTATAGCCCTAATGGGTTACTTATCTTTGTACATTCTAGTGGTAATACATTCAATATTGTGTGTTGTGCTCCAAGCTTCTTCTTTATGCCTATAGCCCTAATGGGTTATTTATCTTTGTACATTCTAGTGGTAATACATTTAGTATTGTGTGTTGTGCTCCTAGCTTCTTCTTCCTCCTTGTGTTGTTCGCATGCTTCCATAGACCTTGAACTCCAACAATTGGTATCAGAGTAGGTCAACCGCTTCATCTAGGGCATTGTCGACACCCCTCCGATCACAACCTCAGAATCACATGAATATATGCTAATATTAATGATAGCTATATATACCATGTATATCATGTATGATGGTTTGTTCCTTTTGGAACCCAAACTTTTGATGTTTGGATGTTTGGTCTTATTTCTACTGTGATTCATCTGCTTGGGTTTGGGTTTCAGTTAACCCCCCCCCCCCCCCTTGACCTTGTGAACATTGAAGGCCTCAAGCATTATGCATCATGCATGAACATTTCAAGCTCTTGATTGGTGAGATTAATGTAACTCTTCATGAAGAGAGACACACACAGTAGAGAGACATGGGGGACTATAGATAGAAGACATTATTATTCTAGCATTATCCATAACCCCATGATTGACATGTCTATATATACTTTTAGATTTCTTGAAAATTTGATAATTAAGTGTGATGCACAAAGAGAGAGAGAGAGAGAGAGAGAGAGAGAGAGAGAGAGCTTGACAAGGATTTTGCTTTAAAATGCAATGTGGCAAGGTTTACTTTTGCAAATCTTACTCTTTGCATTTAAAACATTCTATTCGTGAGATAGAGCCTTATAATGGGACAAGCCTGATAGTGGCCTTGTCCCGTGCTTTAAAATGCATTGAAAACATGGATTGCTTTGTGGATTCTCCTCCTCACTCTTTTGAAGACAAAGACCTCCAACCACCATGCCATGTGACATGCTAATTTTTCTATTTTTTGTGTTTTAAAATTCAAGCATTGTGTGACATTGCCAATTATTGTGTCTCCTTGCATTTTAAAATGATTTCTCAACTTTTCTCAATACGTAGAAACCTAAAGCATGTTTATATTAGGATAGAGGTCATAAGCTTATTATTTCTTTGTGCTTCATTCTATCAAGTCCCTATAGCGACCACTCTACAAATATGACACGCTTGAAGCGGATGAGGTTGATGAGCAATGAGTGCTTATCGTTTTCACATATATGCTCAATATTTCCTAAGATCTCTTTCATATTGTTTGCCGCTTTGTTTAGAAGATGAATATCTATCACTAGAAAAAGGGGTACCACGGAGACATGATATGGGAGACTAGTGAGCCTCTTGAATGATCTTTAATGCTTTCCCCTTGTTTAGATATTTATTGTACATAATAAATATAGTCAACATTTTTGAAGTCGTTATCCATGATTCTTGAGGGATCAAATTTGCAATCAATTGCCCTGGCCATGAGGCAATAAGAACCTGAACTATGGGACATATTTATCAACCTTTAACATTGATGATACTAGGATGCTCTAGCGATATTGCAAAAAGCATCTACTATGTTTTGGCATGCCCTTGATTAGAGAATATCGCTCATTTATCACAGAGGCCCATCCAAAAGAACCATAAGTAAAGATAAAGGGAAAGTGGAGGAGATGTAATAGAAAACAAAAAGCTATATTCGATTTTTCAAATTTGAGAAATTTTTTATTCTACTTATGTTAACAAGAAGAAATACATTCTTTATCCTTGCCATTTTTTTATTATGAAAAGTTTTTGTAGCCATCCATTGCCTATGACGCTCCATGCCACTCAATTCAATGCATATATTTTTCTGTGTCATAGAAGATTTAAGGCTTTTTGTATATTTGATATCTCAATATTCTTCTTCAATCATAATCTTTGTAAGATTCTTTGGTACAACCTATGGAAAATTTATTGTAGACTATTGACTTTCAATGCCCCACACAAATGTTGTGTGTCTCGAAAAAAGAGTTTCATACAAGGTAATGTGACTTTTCAAAACCCTGGCTAGACCATATAGATGGAAAACTATAAGTTTTGATGAATAATGGAAAGTGATTGTGTAGAATGTGTTGCAAATACAGACCATAAAACATATATGAAGATACTTATAATTAGAATGGTAAAGAAATGAAACATTGAGATAAAAATGTATCATATAATGGGTTCTGTTCTATTCCATTTATGCTTCTCTCATAGCATGCCCAAATGGTTTGCGATGATTCTTAATTGATAGGATTTGTTTTGAATACTTTTTGTTGACGTAGTATCCAAACATAATGTTAAGTGACTCCCATACCTCTATCTTTGCCACTCTCGAAAGGCCATTACCTTTATGATCCTTTATAGCATTGTGTATTGCTCTCCATCAAGAGTATGTAACACGGAAACTAGCTCTTTTAAAAGTAAAGGAGAGGAATATTTTTGCTTTCACGTCACCAATATATGGCTTGGAAGGAATATCTTTAACACTAATGGATAGCTTTTTATCCTTCATGATTTTAAAACTTCCTCCATGCACTCCAATTTCACTAAGAAATTTCTCTATTTTAGAGATAGCAACGTTTCTACGAGGTTTAGGCTTCAAGTTCCATGCAAAGCCAATACAAAGATAAACAAGCTTCTCTATAATTTGACAAAGTGCATGTAATATATGATGCTTGTCAAAGGGATATTCAAGATGTGGTTAAATTCTAGATATCTTTATTCTCTATCGAGTGCATGCTTCCACCACTTTACACCTAATCTATTCACAAGTTCCATGCAATATATGCAAGGGGAATTACTGTTACCTCCTTTGTGTGCATTGTAGATACTTCAAGGTCTTAAGGTCCACTACCATATGCCATTCAACTAAAAAATCGCCTCTTTCAAGAATGTGCAATATTTCTCAAGTTTCTTGTGCTCCCATGATAGGTGGAAGGCTAATTGGTTGAATACCCATTTCAATGCCTCAAAATCCTCTTTAGAGACTTGAGTATCAAGGAAGTCTATTTAGAGTTCATTCTCTCACATGCATACTAAGAAACAGAAGATTTACCTCTAATGTTTTGAGCCACCATATATGTTGCTCGGATTGTACACAAAAATTATTTCTCGCCCTCCAAAATGGATCCATAAATTGCTCTACTGAAGAGGGTAATAGTAAATCTCTCGTACATTTTATCCTTTAGAACTTCACATTCAACAAGGTTCATTACAAACTTCAAAATACTATTGCATTCAATACGTTGAAACATCATAGAATTCCACCATTGTGTGTTGGAAAAAAATTCAAATCCCATAAGAATGTTATTATATTTGTGGCAAGTCAAATTACCACTTTGGCTTTGGTAATCTTTGTTAATGTGGAAATATCTTCCTATATACTCTATAAGTTCATTATTGAGAGACATCCTAAGCCTCCAAACTTCAGTTACTCTTGGTCTAACTTGCTAGAAGCACTCGTTTAAATCCTTGAGCTCTGAGACACAAGAAAATGGCCTTATAAATTGAATTATATCCTCCCTTGCCCAAGATTGCACTATTCAATATATTTTGGATCTCATCCACATCAAACTTAGAAATTTTAAGACAATCTTGCACAATGTCTCAAGTCCCTTGAATATCTCAAGCTTGAGTAACTCATCCATAAATGAATTTTTAAGAAGGGACTTCAGATATGCAAAAAGGAAATAACACAATGGAGCAAGATCTATTCTAGGCAAAACGATGAACCTATTTGCCCATACACTCAATATTAAGCTACTGATGGTAGTAACTTAAACTTCATGCTTTAAAGAGTGAGAAATATTTTCGCTTGGGATAAGATGTCCCGTATCATGACTTAAACTACATATAGCACATAAGCTAAGAACAACTTCTAAAACATGATATGGACTTACCTTCCCAATTCAAACATCATAACATTTTTAAAACAAATTTCTATCTCATATTCCCTAATCTACTCTAGTAGTCTTACAATGTACATTGCAAGTTGAGTTTGTCTTCTAAATCCACTCGATCTAGGATTATATTCTTCATTCATAAAATTTTCAACAATTTGTTTGCTTTCAACCATATTGACTTTTATGTCCTCAACTCTTTCATGAGGCCGTTGTGTTCTTTGGCTCATTGTATGTGTTCATTCCATTGTTATTCAAAAATACTAGAAAATATAGAGATTTCCTAACATGAGAAGTAATGAATCCAAGTAGTCCCTTAAGACCATCTCCATAATATCAAAGCAATTGTTTCGGCAAGTTGGATATGTACACCCATCGCGCCATAGGCCAATATGTTGAATACCATGTTCCCTCATGATCACCATTTCCAACATACTAAGCTTAATGTTTTTCTTATTCGTTTGTAATGGTCCATAATCTTCATAAATATCATCATGGAGATGATGGAGTCTCATCTTGTTGACCATGTCTGGTGCTTGTCATCTCTACAACAAAGATAGAGAGGAACCATGGCCAATAGCACAAGCAAAAATGCAAAGATATTCTTGTCCTAAAGCCCAATTTTTTCACGAAAGAAAGATGGAGGGAAGGGCCATAAACAAATCATTTCAAAAGCAAATGATTTTGGAGATATTTACACTGAGACATGGATGGGCCATGTCATGCCCTATTATTATATTATTTCTAATTGTGTAGTGTAGTGAGCAGAGTGATAAAATAATACCATGGTTCCATCAATAAAAAATGTATTCATGGTTATGATGAAATAATAAATAATATGCATAGGTGATTAAAAAAGTATTTTAGAATCTTGTGAAATATTAAAATAATGCTTGGATAACAACTTTTATTTCCCAAGGGGCACCCAAAAATAGGAAAAAATAGGATATTTCTTACAAGCCCCAAGGAGAGCTCTAAAATTCCATAATGGATCAACCATGAATAGATAGAAGCAACCATAGGCTCACAAAGCAATGCAACATGCTCAAAGGAAACCAACAAAGATCATGAAAAACTCATAAATAATAGATCAAATCAAGTTCCATAAGTATTAAATCTAATCCTCTAAAGCCTCCAGATACATTTGGATGCCCAAGAAATAGGATGTTTAGTCTAAAAGGATCCCAACTTCAAAAAAGTATCAGAATAGAAGACGTCCTCAAGAAGAAAGGAGT